>JAQZBX010013767.1:0-39632 GCA_029593785.1 Cabassous unicinctus
TCTCAGGCGAATGGCTCGTCTCTATCCCGGGGCCTTCTCTCCTTCCTCACCAGAACTCCGACATCAAAACTGCTTCAACTCTGTTTTGCCATGTCTTTTATATTTGATTCCTGCCCAACCAAGGGGTGGGGCTCAATGCCCTACTGACGTGGCCCAGTTAACACCCTAATCATAACTTAATCATGCCCAGATTAGCAGACCAGTTTACAAGCATGAGCCAATATCTATTTTTGGAATTCATAATTACATCAAAATGCCAAACTGCTACACTCATACCCATGATTTCTGCCTAAAATATATGTATGTCTAATTAGAAAGAACCTGAACTCCACATACAGAGCCGAGCCAGCAGGAAGACTCACTCATTCCCCCAGTCCCCAGCGCCCTAGCCGGGAGGCCCCAGCTTCTATATGTGGTACCCCCCCTCTCCCACATCCCCTTCAGGCAGCCAGCCACAGTTCTCAGGGGCAGGTTCTTTCTCCAAAATATCCTTTGAACACCTATCTCCTCCTCCCCATTCCCTGTACCCCCTTCCCTCAGGTCCTCACCGTTACTCTTGAAGTAAGCTATCACCCACCTGCTCAGCTCCCTGGTCCCCCAAAATCCCCCCACCCATGTCCACCTGGACTCACCGGGCCACCCATCAGGGACAACATGCCCCTGCCTGGAGTCCTCTGCTGACCTCCTGTCACCATCCTATAGGATAACATCCAATCTCCTCGGCATGGCATTCAAAGGGCGCCTCAGTCTAGTTGCAGCCCCCTTTCCAGCCTCATCTCTAGCCACTGCCCACGCCCATTCACCCTGGCCCAGAGCTGCGCAGCTGCTGTCTCGCCTCGCTGCCTGGACAGCCCTGCTGCCACCCCTGCCCCTGGTAGACTGTCCCATCAGCAGCCCCAGTGAGCCAGGCCTCACACCTGGAGGCTGGGCTTGGTCGTGTGAATCACTGTGGCCAATGGGACCTTAGCAAGAGTGATAAGAGCAGAGGCCTGATGAGCTCTTGCTCTTGCACAGTGGGAGGGCTCCTGGAGCCCTTCTTCCTGGAGCTCAGAGCCACCATGGCACACTGCTGGAAACCACAGGAAGGACCACCTGATGAGTCACGAGGAAAGCGGATGTCCAAAACACATGAAGAGCAAGAGAGGCCCAGGCAGCCCAGGATCCCCACAAGCCTCCCGGTGACCCCAGGGACCCCAAGTGGGACCAGCAGAAGAACCGCCCAGCTAAGCCCGATGACCCCAGGGAACGTGAGAGGGAACAGAACGGTTGTAAGGCACGAAGTTCTGGGGTACACAGCAAGACGTAACTAAAACAGTCTGTGATCACTCAGTTCAGTTCAGAATTCAATGCGCATTGGAGAGCTCATGTGAATATTCTATGCTCCTTGGTTTTGTGAAGGACTAGGCAAAAGGAGAGCACAGGCCACTTCTTTGAGAGGGTCACCGGCTAGTTGGATGCTCCACTAACACAATCCTTTCAACAAATATTATTTTGAGCACCTGCTATGTACAAGCCTCTGTGAGGTTTCCTTGCCTGCATTCACCTTGGCTTCCCTTTGCCAGTTGTTTCCTGTCACAGGTACCCTCCAGGACCAGAAACAGCTGCTCCTCTCGAAGGAATGTACCCCAAGCTCCCCCTGAAGGCCCAGCACTGGCAACTCTCAGGGAAGATTGTGGGATCTGGGGAACATCACATCCATTAGGTTCACAGTGGAATCAGCACAGGCGGTGACAAACCCCCTCCCTCAAATTGTCTGGCTGTGAAGAGAAGACATTTCTGCTCAGTTTCTGGAGATCCAGTCATTCCTACAGCTTACGGAAATGCGGGGTCCAGAAAGAAAACCACAGCCCAAGGCCTTCAGCTGTGGTGTTCATTAGCTCATTTTATCTCCTCAAAGCATGTCATGTGTGCAGGCAATGGGTACGGGATCACGCTCCCCAGAAATCTCTTCAGTGTCTAAAGGACACAGCTAGCTGGCTCAGTTATGTCTTCAAAGAGGAAATGCCCTTTCCCAAGTTCTTCCTTGTGTCTGTTGAGGATCTGATTTCCCTAAGCCATCGAATATCAAATAAGCTAACCAAGTCTAAGATCCGCCCCCACAAGCAGGGCCTCCAAAAAATCACTTCACTCCTCTAGGGTCCAGTGTGCCTATGAAAGTAAAGGAGTTCATCTCCGCTGCCGTCACGATTCTCACCATCAGGTATTATCAATATATACCAGGTCACAGGCCCACCTTAGGGTTCACGTGGGTTTCTGAGTGGAGCTACAACAACCAGAGGTTCATTTCCTAACACATGAGCACTGGCCCGGGGTTCTAGCTCCAGCCCTGCTCCACCTGGCTGGTCTCATTGGGCCTCGGGTGTTGGACAGCCTCAGCGACCGGTTCTCAGAACCCAGAGCTGGGAGAGGGAGGAGCCTTTCCGAGGAGGGAAGCTGCTGGGCTCCGCGCCTCACTCCAACCAACGGAGTCCTCCTCTGTGGCTTTCGTTGAGCACACAGCCCCGAGGCGACAAATTAAAGCAACCAGTGTTGACTCTGGGTGTTTCCTCGAGAAAGAATTCGAGTATTCGTCCCAGTTTCAGTAGTAATACTCAAGTATTTTCATCAATTCGTTAGAGAGCTGACTACGTGCTCTTTGGAAGGACAATGGCGAGCCCTGTGAGAGTGCTAAGGAAGGACTCGGGAAGGACCCTGCCCGAGGGAGCTGGCAGGGGAGGTGAGACTCACAGGAAGAGTGAAACGCAGCAGCCAAAGACACACACAGCAGCTGAGCCGCAGGCGCTATGGAAAGCCAGAGGCGTCACAGAGCTTCCGGCTGGTGCCCAGGGAGGACTGCTCGGAGGAGGCGCGTCAGGGAGGGTGTTTCCACTCAACGTAGCAGGAAACCACGCCAACCAGCCTTCAGCAGTAAGAACACTGGCTGGCGCGCACAACTCAAAGCTGAGTAGTGAGTGGGCTTCAGGGCTAACTTTAGTTCTCTAGGGAATGCCCTGCTCATCATTTAGTGGTGAAATGGCTCACATCCGTGCATAAATCCAAAAAGAAAAAGCACGTTTATTCATGATAAAATCTCCCAAACACTAAGAATGGAAAGGAACTTGCTTAACTTGATAAATTGTAGCATTTACAAAAATCTACAGCTAGTAACCACTTGATGAAATATTGAGCGCTTACCTACAATCAGGAAAGCTCTCCTCCCATTACTTCCATTTAGCATTGTACTGGACATTGCACAGGAAAGGAAGGGAGAAGAAAACTATTTTTATCCACGGGCAACATAATCTTGAATGTAGAAAATCCTAAAAAATCCACCCAAAAATACTTTAATCAATAGACAAGTTCAGCAAAGCCGTAGGATATAAGATCAATTTACAAAAATCATTTGTATGTGTATACCAGCAATGAAATAGCCAAAAATAAAATTAAGAAAAAAATTTTATTCTCAACAGTAACAGAAAGAATAAACTCTTAAAAGAGTTGAATAAATGGTGAGAAATCCATGTTCATAGATTGGAAGAATCAATATTATTAAGAAGGCAATACTCGTTAAATAAAAGTTTTTATGGCTAAGAGATTTCAAAGTGAGTCGGGAGGTCATTCCAGAGGTTACACTTACGCACGTCTCAAGCAGCTTTCACTAACGGCCACAGTAAACAAAACCTCACACAAATGTGCTCCCCAGGGCTCTGGGGACAGGGGGACACTCTAGCCAAGGCACACAGCAGCGCAAGCTAACAACCCTTTGGTGGGCCCTATTTGGGAATATATGATAATCTATTTCCCCAACATAACAGAGACAGATTCATTCATAAATTCCCTACTCGTGGTTCTTTTACCCCTCTTATTTGTACCTATAATTATCACTATACCCATGAAGCACATGTCTCAGAGACTTCAGCCTTTCGATTGTTCCTTTGCCGGTTTAGCCCTGAATCCCAGCAGAGTAATGGCCAGCACCTACTCCCCCGTTCTTCAGCCTTGCCCAGGACAACTAACAAAACGATGATGGACAAATCCTATCCCAAAAAACAGAGAGTCTACAATTGCAAGCAATTGCAAATATTCCTTCCATCTGCCCCATAATATCTAAGCCCCCTCTCAATCTGAAGCAGGGTGGACATCATCCCAAATTCCTCGAGACTGAGGACTGCACTAACGTAAGGGGGAAGGGTAACGATGGACCAATGTAGATTTATTGTTATTGCCATTTTCATCCTGTGGTAAGAAGAACTTGTTACGGTGATAGAAAGGTAGTGGTAACCAGAGGTCCAGCATGGGGGGGCGGGGTGAATAGGTGGAACATGGGCATTTTCAGGGCACTGGAATTGTTCTTTATGATACTATAATGACAGACACATGACACTCTACGTTTGTCAAAGCCTATAAAACTGCACAGCACAAAGTGTAAAGCATCAACTATAGACCTTGATTAGTAGCAGTGCTTCAATTCAGTTCATCAATTGTAACAAATGAACCTCACTAATGTAAGATGTGAAAAATAGGGGAAAATGTGTATGTGGCTGTGGGGGAGGGGTTATTCAGGAATCCCCTATACTTTTGATGTAACTTTTCTGAAATCTAAAACTTCTCTAAAAATAAAGCTTATTATGAATTTTTTAAAAAGAAGGCAATATTCCCCAAACTGATCTATAGATTTAGCACAGCCCCTATCAAATTCCTAACTGGTGCTTTTCTTTACTTTCAGAATCCAGCAAGCTGACTCTAAGAGTCATATAGAAATGCAAAGGACTCAGAATAGCCAAAACAGTCTTGAAAAAGAAGAACAAAATTGGAAGACTTTCACATCCCAATTTCAAAACTTACTGCAAAGCTATGGTAATCAAGGCAGCGTGGCGGGGGTGTAAGTTAAGCGTACAGATCAGCGGGACGGAACTGAGAGTTCAGAAATCAATCCTTAAGTTTATAGCTAAGTGATCTTTGGCAAAGGTGCCAAGGTAATTCCATGAGCAAAGAATAGTCTTTATAGGAAGTGGTCTTGGGAGAGCTGGATACCCACACACAAAAAGATCAGTTTAAACCACCTCACATCACACCCAAATATTAACTCAGAATGGAAGGATCACAGACCTACATGGAGAAGCTAAAACTATGAAACTCTTAGAAGAAAACAGAGGAGTAAAACTTTGTGACCTTTGTTAGCCAAAGATTTTTTTTTAGATAGAGCACCAAAAGCACATGCGATACAAGAAAAAATAATCAATTGGACTTCATCAAAATAAAAAACTTTCATTTTTCAACAGATGCCACTGAGAAAGTAAGAGGACACACTACAGACTGGCAGAAAATATTTTCAAATCCTGTATCCAATAAGGCCTTGTATCTCTAACATATAAAGAACTCTTACAACTCAATTACGAGAAGACAACCCAATTTAAAAATGGGCAAAGGATCTGAATAGACATTTCACCAAAGAAACTAGGTGAAGGCCACTAAGCACGTGAAAAGATGCTCAGCATCATTAGCCGTCAGGAAAATACAAATTAAAACCACGCTGTGATACCACGTCACCTCCACTAGAGTGGTTACAATGAAAAGGGCAGATGATAACAAGCGTCGTTGAGGATGTGGGGCAATTGAAATCTTCACACACTCCTGGGGGAATGTAAAATTGTGCAGCCACTTTGGAAAACAGTTTGGTAGTTTCTTAAAATGTTAAACATAGATTTACCATACGACCCAGAAATTCCTCTCCTAGGTACACACCCAAGAGAGAAAAAATGCATGTGCATACGAAGACTTGTATGCAGTTGCTCATAGCGGTATTATTCCTAACAGGAAAAAGCTGAAACAACCCAAATGTCCATCAACTGACTGGAAAAACAAAATGCAGTCTATCCATACATTAAACTACTATCCAGAACTGAAAAAAAAAATAAAATAAATAGAACAAACTGCTGATACATGGTTCAACATGGATGAACCTCCAAAAACATTATTAAACTAAGGGAAAGCAGCCAGTCACAAAAAGACCACATACTGCATGATTCCATTTGCATGCAATGTCCAGCACAGGCCTATCCAGAGAGGTAGAAAGTCGATTCGTGGTTACCTGGGGCCAGCACGGAAAAAAGGCGTGACTGCAGATGGGTACCAGGTTTCTCTTTGGGGGTTATGGAAATGTTCTAAAATTAGATTAGGGTGGTGGCTGCGCAACTCTGTAAATTGACTCAAACTCATAGAATTATACCCATAAAACCAGTTAATTTTATGATATTTGAAGTATACCTCAATAGAGCTGTTACCAAAAAATCCAAAGGAAGAGAGAGGAAATCACTTTTGAAGATTTTCCAGAACATAAAAGTTTTCCCAGAAGCCCCCAGCAAACCTCCACGGCCTGATTTGGGTCGCAATCCCATATCCGAACTGTCAGACACCAATAGAACAGAACTACCCTGGACCAATCGGGGCCGTCCTTGGAGCTGGAGGTGGGTGGGTACCACCCAGATTGGGTGGCAAAGGGGGAAAACCCGTAAAAGTTGGAGTTCTGTTAATCAGGAGCCAGAAAGGCACGCGGTTGGGTATTCGGGCTTCAGCATCCACCGAGGTAGCATCTGAGGTCCAGCTGCCCGGCCACTGCACCTTCCTTAGAATGCCAGGGCAGGAGCCACTGAGGCTCTGGCAGAGAGAGTGGTGCAGCCAGGGAGGGGGTTTAAATGGAAACATGGGCTGCAGGGCACAGGCCAGATGGTGGCGAGACCTCTCTTTCCATTTGGGAGAGAAACACTTTGGGCAGGAATCAGGTGGTGGGATGGTGAAGAGAAGCCATACGAAATCAAGTGACTTCTCCAAGGGGAGAGGTGGCATGGAAGATGACTCTACACTTCCCAGCCTAGTGCAGGGAGGACCAAGGTCTAAGCGGAGTTGGAGAAGTTTGCTTTTGTTGGGTTTCCGTGGAAAGTGGGAGAGGGGTATTCAGGATTTAGAGTATCAGGCCATCCACTGACATGTCAGAAAGGGTGGCACCAAGCAGAAGAGAAATCTCATTAGGTCGTTTCCCCTTTGAAACACTGAATCTCTTGCTGATACACTCATTGCTAATGTCACGTGACATGCCCAAAACCTCTGGGAACCTGCCGACTCCTGACCTTTGAGACATTACCTGCTGGCTCCCAGATGTCCTCTCAGCCCTATTTCAGCTCCTCTGCACCAGCAGCTTCTGCCCTGGACAGACCATCTGTCCCTCTCATATTTCCACTCAGTTCCACCTGTGCCCTGCACAGCCATCCTGACTCACCGCTGATCCATCTCATTCAAGAAGTTTCATCGGCTCACTCCAGCTCATGTTTGTTCAGGATTTCAGATATGTGCAACCTTCCCATGCTCTTTACCGTGCACATGGGTGCATGGGTGCATGGGTGAATGTGTGCATGGACGCATGGGCGCACGGGTGCATGGGCACACAGGTGCACGTGTGTCACAAGGAGCTCCAGGTTCACAAAATGAACTATTTGAAATATGTAATACTTAAATGATCTCTTTGGTGATTTTGCACTTTTATCGAATAGCTGTGCTCTTATTACTAGAGTGGTAACTAGCCCTCCTTTTGTCAGTCCTTGGAAATAGGATTCTTTGATTAGTAAATATCAGAGAACATAGTTGAAGTCTATTGCCCCTGAACTTATGAAATGTTGCTTTTATGTTCCCGTCCCTGAAGGAGTGCTCCACACACCCCCTACCACGCCCAGCCCCCTGGGACCTTCCCTGCCTCCTCTGGTTAGCTCGGCACTCCTGCTTGCAGGCTCAGTGCAGTGGAAAAAGGAGCACGACTTCCCGGATGGTTCCTCCATCTTTCCGTGAATCACTGCTGTCACCCGGCACTTCATTGCTGTCTTTAATAGCTCACAAGTGGCTCCTTCTGGAACTGATGGCAGAGCAATCCATGGATCAGCCGGTGGGGATGCTGAGGCGGCAGCACTGGCATGTTCTGCTGGAAAGAGGACCGAGTGCTTTGCTTCTGAGACATGCTAAGTGCCCACTGGCCTGGAATCCGAGCTCTGCACTCGGGCTGCCTCTTAGCCGGGGTGTCTGCTGCCAAGTCTCAATTAGACGGCCTGTAATACAGTTGGTTCTGGCACAAGCGCTGAGAAAAATAAATCAAAGGATTCTCTCAAATACGAGTGAGTCCCTGACCACGAGATTTGGAGAAGCCGGGGCAGCCCACTGCCCCTCGCCTAGGGCCGTTAGCACAAAAGCCCATTGTAGTGCCTTGCCCTCGGCTGGCATTTCCAGAATGTGTTTAGGATCTGGATTAGACACACTTAGACACTGTCTAACACATGCAAATTGCAGTGATGAAAGAACCCAAACAAAAGGGGCTTTCCAAGGGCATCGGCACAAACACTTGCGGCGTGCAGCGTTCCAGGGGAGAAGGGGCTCCCGGCTGCGGAGGCCAGGGGCAAAGCGCTCTCGGAAGCTCTGGCCATGCCAGCTCCCACTCGCAGCCCTGCTCGTTCAGAGAATGTGCTGGATCACATCTATGAGGAAGATGATTCACTCTTAAATCCAGGGTCGGAGGGAGCCTCGCTGCTTTCTTCCCAGTAGCTCTTGCGATTGATGTCAGTGCCAGCTTAACCTCTGCACCATTTTAAAGGCTTTCATTCAAGGTTCACTGAGAGGAGAAAGCGATCCAATGCCTTCCAGGGTAGAGGTCACTGGGCAGAAAGCCCATTGCTTTTGTCTAAAGAAAAGGGAACACAGTTGAAACCTACTTGACTAAAGGGTTTGAGTCTAATGACATTTTCTCTCTTTCAGGGGCAGTGTCGCCTGCTTCACCTGCATTTCTGAGAAATCCAAAGAAGCGGAGGGGGCAGGGGACCTGAAGCGGGCAGGTGGCCCTTCTGAGACATCGCCACTGGATTCGCATGTAGCACGCCGTATGATGAAATCAGCGTCTGGGACCTTCTGGAGGAATCATTTCTTGAGGGCTACCCCTGAGGATGTCTGTGGCAACAGCTGTACCCTAAAAAGGCACAGGCTCCCACTTGGTGTGCGGTGAGGCTCCAGGAAGCCTGACAGACATGCCCTGGCCATGAGGGGCAAAGGGCAAAGACTGGGGCAGTCTATAAAGAAAGTCACGTCCTGAGGGTGCAATCAGCGCACGGACTGCCGGTTGGCTGTGAAAGTCAAGTGTGAGGGTCCTCGTCAGAGGATCCGCATTCGAGTCCTGCCTCAGCCACCATGCCTGAGCCTTCGTGTGGGCGCCTTTCTGGCTTTAACGCCGGGTGGGCCCTGAAGAGGTAGCCCAGAGAGGATCTAAGCCCAGAGCAGTCTGCACATCCTAGAGCGCGTTGATGAAGTCTAAGGAATGTGCTCAAGACTGGTAACACAACAGACCCCGACTAGCAAAAACTCTCAGCTAGAAAAACAGATATTCCTATCTAACAAAGCCTTTCTTCCTTTCTTTCTTTTATGACTCATTACCGACCTATGGTGAGATAGCACTTTCATACACTACTAGAGAAAGTATAAATTGGTACAGTGTTTCTGAAAATAAAATGGCAAATGTTTGCTCGAGGATATTATGCAACTGTTAACATTATATTCAAAAATAACCTTCACTGACAAAGGGAAAATTTCCCAGTAAAACATTAACTGAGTCATAGATGTGTACTATGACACGTATGTAAACATCTTCATCAGCGGTCAACAAACTACACTTCAAGGGCCGACTCCACCCCCACCGCGTGGTTCTGTTAAGGGTTATTTGCACACAGTCTCGCTCATTCATTACACAGCAGCCAAGCTGCTCTCACACTGCAAGGACAGGGAACTGCAGAGCCTCGGGTACTACTACCTGGCCCACTGCAAGACAAGTCTTCTGACCACTGACCTATACAAATACGTGGGAAAAAGACTGGAAAATGCTCCCAATGGTGAGCAAAAGTTTGAGTATGTAGTTGTAAGACACACGTGCACACACATTTTTAAAATTGCGTGGGGGTGAGGAGGTGCGTGGAAGGGTGGAGGAGGCTCGGGGAAGCCTGATGTATGAAGGCCAGTAAGGGGAGAGCCAGACCCGTCACGTCGAGGGCAACGCAGGGGCTGGGGCGAGGGAGCGCAGGGCAAGGCCTCTGTTGGGGCTTGGTGGTCAGAGACCTCCAGGCAAGTGGTTTCACGGAAATGGTCAGGACAGGGAGAGCATGCTGATGTTAAGACTTAGGACGCCACTGGGTACAGGGAGTTGAGGGGAAAAATTAAAGACGAGGATAGCCATGTCCAAGCAGGGACCCCCTGCCACGTTTGAAGGCGTAACAGTGAACAAGTGGGGTGTAAGAGCTCTGGGTGGAGCAGCGCTGATGCACCCCACTATCGTAAGGGCTCTATCCCATTTAAAATTGAAATCAGTTTTCCACATAAATCTACTTGTGTTCTCTCGCATCTCAGATTTATCTCCAGCAATATCTTTTGTTTCTTTCATTCCTTTAAAAATGTGATTTTTTTAAAAGCCTATATTTCTTGAGAAATAGACCGAGTAGTATTTTTCTTGACAAAATATAGTCCCTTCCAGATGGTAAGGCTGAAATGACCCCAAACAAACGGTCTGCTCAGAAAAGGAAGCTATCGTATAAGGGCATGTTGAGAACTTTTTTCAGCATGTGAAAATATACACTTTAATTTCACAAGTTAGTAATTAGTATAGCAGGATAAAGTCATAATCCAAACCAATAATCTTTATTACCAAAATAGAGATTAAACACAATTAAAATGAACAATATTACCAGCCATAATTGCTAATCAATTAGCTGAGAAGCTATATTACTGTAATTTTCCTAGTCCCCAATTTGCCCTCCCTATATTTTTTTTGCTTTTTATAATATAAGATGGAAACTGGTCCAGTGGATCCATCTGCAAAGCTCTCTTTAAATTGGAGCCACAGGATCCAGCCACCTCGTCGTCGTTCACCAGGCGTGTGGGAACTGGCAGCTTAATCGTGAAGGCTGAGGCTGGTTTCTCCAGGTGCCGTCCAGCGGCGCTCGCTCGGTCAATCATGTTCATTAGCCTCTATTTCCCCAATTGCCCTTGAATCTTCCTGCTTAGCACGACAACAGTCTAACAGGGCCACTCCCAGGGACCGCTGGCACAGCCAGTTTCATGAAGACCAGTCCCTTGGATGTGAGACATTTGAGAATAATGACTTGCATTCCACCGCCCGTGACAAACTTACCCTGATGCTCTACTAACCAAGAACCCCGAAGTGTGTGTTGAGCTTCTTTTGTCCCCCAGAAAGCCATGTTCAAGTCCTAATCCCCAGGCCCACGAATGGGACCTGATTTGGAAACAGGGCCTTTGAAGATGGGATTAGTTAAGCTGAGGCCACACTGGATTCGGTCAGGCCCTTAACCCAGGACGACCTGTGTCCTTAGAAGAAGAGGGAAATTTGGACACAGGGAAAACAGACCCACGGAAGGAAACAGCCACGTGATTACAGAGGCAGCGGGAAGCCAAGGAAGGACAAGGACTGCTGGGAAAATCCGAATCCAGAAGAGGCGAGGAAGGCCTCTGGGTCACAGACTTCCCGGGTTGATTTCGCATTTCTGCTGCAAGAAGCCCCAGCAAACTAAGGCTCCCAGGGTGGTCTTATCCTGCGAAGCTGCAGGAGCGCAAAGCCAACCAAACGCCAAGGAATTCAGGGAATAGGGCGTGACGGGAACGTGCCTCCGGGCACAGGTGCCTCTGGACAAACAACTGACTGGGGGTATTGAACTTGACTTTCGTAAGGGGCATCTGGTCAGAGTTTGTGTGCCATCTGAACTTGATTTGGCTGCTCAACACTGGTTGGTTGCCAGTTCCTATAGGAGGAGGAAGCAGAATCATCTCTTGAGAGAAAAAAAACAAAAGAATAATAATGTCTGAGGACTTGGAAGGCTTGGGAAGGCTGGCAGGACCAGAGTAACTGGCCGAACTAGTTTGTTTGCTTGCTTGAATTCCACCCTCTGCCATGTCTCCTGGGACATCGGCCCTGAGCTCAGGGTCTCTCCCTGTGGGGAAGACGCAGAGGGACAAGACTGAGCTCCTCGGAGGTCATGACCTGGAAGGTCCTACCTCGACTCCCTGCGGCCCCCAAGGACCCCCTCTGCCAGGGCCGGGAGCAGAAGCCATCCTGCCAACCAGAGGCGCCCACCGAAGTCTCTTGCCAGCACCCTGCGGAATGCCCAGCTGGAGCGCCAGCGGGAGCCAGCAGCAGGGAGAGGAAAAGAGAGAACGAGGATGGGAAACTTTGCTCATCGATATTCTTCCAGGGAGCTTGACTGCCGCTCCCTTTGTTTATTCCGACAATGGATCTTATCTGGCGGTGAGGGCTGTGTTCCCGACTATTATTAGCCCACAGAAAAGGCCCGCAGCTTTCTTCCCACTTGCTCAGCAGCACCGGGTGGCGCGGCGAATTGAATCCAAGAACCAGCTCCGGGGAGCGTCTTCCGAGACCCTCCCCTTTCTCCTAACGCCCTTATCTCCCCTTCCTGGCGTCGGGGAGGCATAAAAATCACAAAAAAAGTCATTCGCAGTACATTCTTCCTGATAATTATTGCCGGGCGCGGAGATAAGCGCCCCACGTGCTGTAACGAGTGTCCAGCGGGGCCCGCATGCAAACCCGGCCTCCGCGCGGCCAGCACAAAGGCCGCCCCCGGCGCCCGCGCGCGCTGCGCCCCAGACGAGCGCGCGGGGTGATTTTCCGTGTCTTGATAAGGCGCGATCTGGGGCCTTTATCTCGGCTGTTATATTTAAAGATGACATTCCAGCCCTGCCGCCGCGCCTATTGTTTTGAGCCTGATTATCTGCAAATGTTGTTGTTTTAGTCAAACTCACCAGCTTAATGAAAGGCCTGCTCCCAATTTAAGGGGAATTATGTAAATGCAGAGCATCCTATACACTGCGGTTTCCAAAAGAACTAGGTGGTTAATCAAAAGTTAATTGTATAATTCTCATGCAGATTAGGGCCTCTTGCAAATGAATCCCAGGTCGTGACTATTTAAAAAAAGGAGAAAGTGCCTGAGCAAAGCACAGGGGCTTCCTGTCTGGTAAACAATCAGCCACGGTTTAATTTGTGGTAAACAAAGTGATGATACACTAGGGGTCTCCAAAGGAGAAAAAAAGGTGAAAATAAATTAAAGCACAACGTACAGATACGATCTTTTTGTTTGAGGCCATCTCTCAAAAACATAAGCGAAGTGAATAAAAAGCGACCCATTAATATTTACCGGAAGCCAGAACTATACAAAGAGCAGCGGCGTCCATAATTATTCTGCAGTTTTCGGAGGAGGCTGGGGGCGGCAGATGGCTACTCTCCTCTGCCACAGTGGCTGCCTCTGCAACGCGCCCCCTCGCAGAAGGTGACACAATGCGCCCCCCGCCCCCCGGGCCAGAGGCAGCGCACCTGACTACCTGGCTTTGTCTTCCCAGTGACTGTCAAAACGCCCGCCCTGCCTGGGGGGTGCCTGGCGGTGAAGTTTGCCACCGTCAGAAATGAGCGGCGGGGACGGGTCCTGGCTCCCAGGAGCGGGCGGCGCGGTGTTCGCCAGCCCGCCCAAGTCCCGCTAGAATGCGGTTTCTGATCAAGAACAGGAAAAGGCAGGGCGCAGCCAGCTTCCCTTTGCCCCCACAGCCAGCGCCCCCCATGCCCGGGGCTGGGCCCTGCAGAGGGCCAGAGGAGCCGGGGGCGCCCACCTCTCCCGGGCTCTTAGCAGCGGCGCTGCTGTTCAAAGACCACCGTCCCTGGGGAGGGCGAGGCCCCAGTGAGCTCTCGGTTCAGCTAGTGAGAGGTGGGGGACAGATCCCCTGTGTCGCTGGCCCGGCATCGTTTTCCTTCCGCGCTTTCACTCTCTAACAGGACTTGATGACAGAATCGCGGAAGAGCTTTGCGGCATCATTTGCCAAGACAAGTTGTCAAAATCAGCTGGGCCTCAGCAGCTCAGGCAGCTCTCAGGACATGCCGGGTGCAGTCATAAGCTTCCTGGCTCCCGAATTCTAGAAGGCGCCCCGCTCAGAGGAAATAACTCTGAAAACCACGAATAGAGAAAGGTCCCGGCAATTGCAAGGCTCAGCTCCTCGGCCCCACCCCCACCTGCCTGGCGGGGCCAAGCGTGGAACCATCGCTTTGAGCTCAGCGACCTGCAATGCCTCTGATTTCTACAACTGGCACCTGAACGAGGCCAAGACCTGCCCAGGTCCTGAGAAATGGCTTGTCTCCGTGGCAAACCACTCAGCGGGCAGGCTGCTCCTGCTTGACCTGCACAATGCGTCCCTTTCCTTGCTTACTTGATACCTATCAGGAACCCCATCCACTGCTGTGCTGGACCTTTGCATGCAGCTTAAAGCCTCCCCCACATCCCCAGAAAAAGCCCTTTGGAGCTCCAAGACAACTCCAGCAGGATGGAGAGGGGTGCCAGCCAGGGTTGGGTGGGAGGCGGTAGATGGGGGGAGCAGGAAAGCCATCCCTCCTAGAAGCCAGTCCTCAGAAGGGCAGCCTCACTATCCTGTCTGGAATTACTGCCACGCCAAGCTAGCCCACCCACCCAGCAAAATGAAGATCAGGGAGCCAGAAGTCCTTGGGCAGCACTGCTTGGCTCTCTGCGGCCTCAGAGCTGCACCATCTCGTGGCCATGTCGGGAACCACACCTCATTATTTACTGCTCTGGCTGAATTAACTACCATTCCCCACGCCCCCGTGAAATGTTCAGCCACCTCTGGAATAATGGAGAGCGAAACCCACAAACTGATATTTCAGACCAGCCACCCTGTCCCTCTCAGGCAACATTACGGGGCTGTTAATTCATGCAGAGCGAATTACTGCGTCTTAATAAGAAGCAGAGAAGCACCCCGCTCATGGATGGGATTGTGGGAGGCAGGAATCAGTGGACGGAGCCACAATTTTATTCTTCGGGACTTTCACAAACACTCCATCACACCAGGCGGCAACCTCATAAATCTTAATAAATCTTACAGTAGGGAGAAACCTTTGAAACTAAATTGTCCAGTAATACACATTTTCCAATCAAAACACATGGGAGTCTTTAAATATTTACCGCACATAAATAAAATATGTTATCTATCCAATGCTTTTTATCACCTACGCATACCACATATCTATTGACACCAAATGTCGATATTGATGTATGAATAATAATCTTAAGCACAGAAATAGCAAGCTTTTAGCGAGATCTAATCATCCTGGTTTGGGTCCCTTGGAAAGAAACATTTCTCAGGGCCGTTTTTGAAGGTGGAATATTTGTCTCCCCGTCATCTCTCTCCCTCAAGCCATGACTCACCTGTCCTCTTGACCGTCTGGGAATGGGGACAGGGGTGGGGGGATTGGAATACAATGGAACAGGACCCAGGAGTAACATGGAAGGCAGATGCCCTGCTTCTCCCCAGCCGGGGAAAGGGGGAGGCAGAAGGTGAGTTGGCTTCAAGGGGTTTCCCACACCCAATAATGTTAAGCAGAGCTGGACCACTCACTGACCCCCAGCTCCCATGCTTTTTTGCCACAGCATGCAAGCCAGTGGTCAGCTTGGGTGAGGGGTGCTGGGAGGAATTCTGTGTTTTTCTGAGATTGCTTGCCAAGCTTAGGTGAGCAAGGAGCCGGCTTTCCTGACTCCACTTTCACACTTTCCTTGCTGTGCCTCTTCTGGGCACTCTTGTTCTGAGGCTCTTGCCACGAGGAAACGCAAGCCACTCTGGATGACCTGAGCAGGTAGGACTTCTGGGGAGGAGCTGCGCCCTCTGGGAATCCCTGCCTCACAGGTGGGAAGCCCAGGTCAGAGGAAGGTTGTGGAGGCGCTACCGCTCAGGAGAAGGGGGAGCAGAGGAGAGATGCAGAGAAGGCTTTCACAGAACACCAGGAGGGGAGGTTTCCCTACTTTCCTGAAACAGAAACAGGGACCCAGCCACAGGAGGGGCACAGCACAAAATGCTTGACTTGGGGAGGGACCAGGAAAACTCATGATCACTATACAGGTGATAAATATTACTTCTTTGGCTAGAAGAGTGGAAATTCTTTCTAAAAATGCCTTGCGGGAAGGACAGGCCGGAGGCCCGTGGACGCCTCAGTGAGGGAAAGCAGAAGCAGGACAGCTGGCAGGGAGGTCTGGGAAGGGGGAGTCTTGGGGGCAGAGCCACCCGGAGCCCCAAGAGGGCACTTGCAGAGCAGCCTGCTGGGAAGAGGAGACCTGTGGACAGGGGAGGGATCAGAGACACAGATTCTGTTTCATTGGCCATCTTGCCAAGAACAAGTGGTCCAGCAGTCTTCACCTTACCAGTGAGGAAACTGAGGCACAGAGGGTCACAGGCTGGCCGGCAGGGAAGTGGTAGAATCAAGGCTCACACACAGAGCTCTTCTCTCCATGGGTCTGTGGCCCCTGGGATGGAGACAGGGACACTGAGGTAGCACAGCCATTATTGGGTGCAGACTGTGGCGGAGTGGACACAGCCAGGGCCTCGGAGCTCCCAGCCCAGGACACAGTGCAGCAAAGGCAGGTACACCAATGGCCCCCAAAGGGGGACCAGAAGCAAGGGAGGGTCCCTGCGGCCCCTCAGCCGTGGGGGGGAAGTGGGCGTGGGAAATGGAGCCTCAGAGGGAGCGCCTTGTCCTCCAACAGGGAGGACGAGGACTCCACCCAGGGCCCAGCCCCCATCCTAACAACCCCCACCCTGGCGCCAAGCCCAGAGGAAACCGCCAGGCGGTCAGATCGCCACCCCAGGGCACCGGCCAAGGGCGCTGCTCGCCCTCTGGTGGCCGACCTTGGAATGATCACGACCCACCTTGCCTGAACCACACTTCTCGGTACCCATCAATCAAAGGGAGCAAGGTCAACTGGAATCTATTTGTAAATGTCTTTTCTGGGTTACTATGGCAACTGGAGAAATTGTTAAACCCAAAGTATGATTAAGCTGCTCACTGTTCCATATTAATTCAGAAAAGAAAACAACTTCATTTCCACTTTTTCACACTCGGGCTTCCTGGTACACATATTTTCAGGGTTTCAAAAAGTAGTTCAGCTTTCTTCCAACTGGAGGTCCCGGGGGTTCTCTGGGCAGCAAGAAGACCAGAGCAGCAAATCCCCAGACAGCTTTCGACATGTGAACTGGTCGGGAAAAAATGAGCCTGCCTCCTCACACTCATTCCCCGCAATATTTTTTGAGCGGTTACCACTGAGGGAAGGTTCTGGAGCCTGGTCACCTTGATTTGATCCTGGCTCAGCCAACTGCTTGCCTTGGGAGCTTGGGCAGAACGTGCCACTTTCCTGTGCTCAATTCCTCATCTGCAGAAGGGTGCAAAACCCCCAAAGGATTATCTGAAGAATTAAACAAGAGAATAGATGAGAGTCACTTTTTAAAATATTTTTATTTATAATACTTTTATATTTATGGAAAAGTTGCAAGGAAAGTAAAACGTATATCTCTCGCCTATTTCCCCTATCGTTAGCATCTATTAATACCACACATTTGCCACAACTAATGAGCCAATAGTGCTATTATTACTAAAGTCAAAACATTATTCTGATTTTAGTTTTCACCTAATGTTCTTTTTCTGTCCCAGGATCCCATCCCATGATACTCTATTATGTGTAATCTTCATGTCTTCTCAGAGAACTCTCTTGGCTGTGACAGTTTCTCAGACTTTGCTTGTCCTTGATGACCTACTGATCAGGTAGTTTGCAGAATGGCCCTCACTTTGGGTTTGTCTGATGGTTGTCTCATGTTTGGACTGGGCTTGTGAGCTTTGACGGGGACCACAGAAGCAAAGTGTCAAAGTGTCACATCGGACCAAGGGCACATGCTATCAATGTGACCTATCACTGTTGATGTTGACCTTGATCGCCTGGCGGAGGTCATGCTTATGAAGTCCCTCTAGTGTAAAATTAATCCTTTCACCCTTTCCGTTCTGTGCTTTTTGGAAGAAAGTTACTATATACAGCCTATACTTATGGAATGAGGAGTTACGTTCTACCTCCTTGAGTACAGAGTATCTACAGAAATCATTTGTAAGTCTTATGCATGGGAGATTTGTTTATTCTCCCTCATTTATTTATATAGTCAATCATTTATTTATATCAGTATGACTCGTGGATATTTATTTCATACTTTGGGTTATAATTCAATATCATGTTATTTATTTTTTGCTCAATTTGTTCCAGTTTTGGCCATTGTGACCTCTTTCAGTGGGATCCTGTTGACTCTTTAACACAACCCTTTTATTTTGCTTTTTGAGCACTTCTGTGCTTTCTAGCACTACAAGATGCTCCAGGTCCATTTTATATATCTCCTGCCCCAATACTAGTCAGCCGTTTCTCCAAGGAGCCGTGGTTCATCTTACTGGAGAATGGAATTAAAACCCAAGATCTGGGTGCCTCGTGTGTCTGTTGGTAATAGGATGCCACTATTTCAGGAGACACTTTTAAAAACCTGGCTCACAGTAAATGCTCAATAATTATTGTTTGTTAATATTAGAATTATATACCAGACATTGTGCTAAATGCACAAAGGACTGATATCATTCCCCCCAGTGGCAAAGGTGCATTCGTGAAAAATTCTGAAGCACTGTGAGAAAGGCTCTAATGGATAAACGAGGCGGTACGGGGGACATTAGACACCATTTGAAATTGTATCACAACCCATACACATATGGCTGTGTCATGTTCAACAAGGGGGCCAAGACCATTCAATGGGGAAACAATAGTTTCTTCAACAAATGGTGCTGGACCATCTGGATAGCCACATAGAAAAGAATGAAGTTGGACCCCTACCTCACACCATGTGAAAAAATTAACTCAAAACTTATGAATGGCCTAAATATAAGAGTTAAATCCATAAAACTCTTAGAAGGAAACATAGGGGTAAATCTTCAGGACCTTGGATTTGGCATTGCTTCTTGGATGTGATACCAAAAGCATGAGCAACAAAAGAAAATTAGATAAATTGAACTTCATCAAAATTAAAAGCGTATGTGCATTATAGGACCTTGTCAAGAAAGTGGAAAGATAACCTACAGGATGGGAGGAAATTTAAGCAAATCATATATCTGATAAGGGTTGAATATCCACAGATAAATAAAGAGCACTTACAGCTCCACAACAAAAAAACAAACAACCCAATTATAAATTAGGCAAAAGACTCAAATAGACATTTCTTCAAAAGAGATATGCAAAAGGCTAACAAGCACATGAAAAGCACAGTAATCATTAGGAAAATGTGAATCAAAACCACAATGTATTCTACTTCCCACCGCCTGGGAAGGCTACATATTTTTTCAAATGGAAAATAATAAGTGTTGGTGAGGGTGTGAAAGAATTGGAACTCTTGTACATGGGGGAATTAAAATGGTCAGCTGCTAGGAAAAACAGTTTGGTGGTTCCTCAAAGAGTTAAGTATAGAGTTACCATGTGACTCAGGAATTTCACTCCTAGGTATTTACATCCAAAAATTGAAAACTGGTACTCAGACCAATACTTGTACATGCATAGTCTTAGCCGCTCTATTCATAATGACCAGAAGGAGGAAACAGCCCAAAAGTCCATCTATGGATGAATCGATAAACAAATTATGGCATATACAAAAAAATGGAATACTATTCACCCATAAAAAGGAATGAAGTTTTGATACATGCTACACCCTGGTTGAACTTTGAAAACATAACATTAAGTAAAAGGAACCAGACACAAAAGGTCACACAGTGTATGAGTCCATTTATATTAACTCTCCAGAATGGTTAAATCCATAGAGACAGGAAGCTGAGTGGGGGGGTGCCAGGGGCTGAAGTTGTGGGGAAGGGGAGTGACTGCCTAATGGGCCCACAGTTTCCTTTAGGGGTGCTGAAAATGTTTGGGAACTTGATAGCGATGGTGGTTGCATGACATTGTGAAGGTACTAAATGCCACTGAATAGTTCATTTCAAAATGGTTATTTTTATGTTTTGTGAGTTTCGCCTTAATTTTACAAAGGCTAAAAATGTGTGTGATACCACAGAAGACTCTTTAATGTAAATATCATCTCCTGTATTAAAAGTGAAAAATGCCCGCTAGACAACAGCGTGATTTGTACAATCCCACATTTGTTATATGAGTACACACACACACACACATACCCACTTACATACATATATATGTGTGTAACTTGTATTTATAGTATTTGTATACGCTTTGGAATTAACTTGCATAGCTGGAAAGATACATACCACGATATTCACTTTTGGTATTTCTGAGTGGTGATATTACAGGTAATTTATATTTATTATTTGTGCTTATCTAAATTTTCTAAGACAAACTCATTGTTTTGCTTTAAAATTGTTAAAGAAGGTTTGGGGGAAGCGGATGTGGTTCAAGCAAGTGGGCTCCCGTCTACTATATGGGGGGTCCAGGGTTAGAGTCCCGGGGCCTCCTGGTGAAAGGCAAGCTGGCCTGAGCGGAGAGCTGGCCCGCGTGGAGCGCTGGCGCAGCAAGATGACACAACAAAAAGAGACACAGAAGAGAGACAATAAGAGACTCAGCAGACCAGGGAGCTGAGATGGCACAAGAGATTGAGCCTCTCTCTCCACTCCAGAAGGTCCCAGGAGTGGTTCCTGGTGCCACCTAAAGAGAAGACAAGCAGACACAGAAGAACACACAGACAGCAGACAGCGAGCGCAAAACAGTGAGGGGCTGTGTGGGTGGGGAGAAATAAACAAATTTTTTTTAAAAAAGGGTTTGGGAGCTAGGAGAAGAGGAGCTGATTTGTCTTGGGGTGTGCGGGGCCCAGGGGTACCCTGGAGAGACACGTGGGGAGAGGCCTGCCAGTGGGCACGGACGACAGGGGGCAGGGCACGGTTGCCAGAGACAGCCGCTGCGCCTGGGGGTCTTCGGGCTCCGTGAGGGCAGGGGAGCTGCTGCTCTGGTCCCTGCTACCTGTGGCACCCGGAGTAGGCACTACATTCCTCTGCAGGAATTTGTTTGAAAACCACTGAAACGCCGACACTTAGAATGTTCATATTCAAAACTAAATTTTGCTTTGAGGCCAAGGGTGCCATCCTCGATCACGTCTCATTGAGCGTCTGAAGCGGGTTCTCTGGCTCCGAGTCCAGTGTCCTCCATTCAGTCTAGCCTCCAGGGGTTCTGCCCGCCAGCTGCATTCTTGGAATTCTAGTGAGTCTTGGGCATTGCATAATTAGGAGCCCACACGGTGGATGCTAAGGGGAGGCTGCCCCCTCCTTTCCGTCTGCCTCAACCACACACTCAGAGAAAGAAAACCCATGACAGCTCACTGCCTGGACCCCCAGCTGGCCTGCCCTGGGGCCAAGAGAGGGCAGAGAGTGGCCAGGCCTGGAGCCAAGGGTCCACCCCTCCTCCAGCCTGGTTAGCCAGAAAGGTCTCAGGACCCCCCTGGCTGCTGCCAGACTCCAAGGGAGCAATGTGGGGGCAGGGCTGAGGACAGGAGCTGGGCAGAGCTTGTGGTCTAAGAGAGAGGGAGGGCAGGGTGGGAGGCCTCATGCAGGGGTGCCACGGCCAGGACACGTCAATGGGTGAAAGATGGGAGACAAGGATGGGGTGTACCCCTGGGGAGTCACCCATGGCACTGGGGGCTCTAGACCAGGAGGCAGCAGTAATTCCTGAGCCCAAGGAGGGCCCAGGATGTTTCCCAGGGTGGGGTACCCTGAGCTCACTAGATGGGGGACTGCAGGGCAGCCAGGCATGGCGAGGCCTGGGGCTGACCCCCAGCAGTGCCACAGGGTAGCTTTGAGGGGCTGGCCCGTGCACACTGGGGGCATACACCCCAAGAGGAAGGATGCACTGCCCCAGAGCTCTGCTCCTTTGCAGGATATTTTGGCACCAACAGGAGTAACACATGAGACACTTGCTTTTTGCCCACCTGCTGGTCCCGTCACCCTGCCTCTTGGGACTTTTCTTGGTTCACCAGAGCTGCTATGACAGATGCCACACAATGAGTCGATGTAAACAAGCATTTATTGTCTCACAGTTTTGGAAGCTCAAAGTTCGAAATTGAGGCATCGTCAAGGCCGTGGTTTCTCCCAGAGCCTGCTGCCTTCTGGTGCTGGCTGGCCATAGTCTTTGGGGCTCCCAGCTCAGCCTCCGTCTCGCAGACACCCTTCTCTCTCCTCGCCTCAGCTCTTCCAGTTTCCACTGACTTCTGGTTCTCGCTGTGGCTTCCTCTTTATAAGCCTCGAGTCAGGAGTCACGAGGATTGAGCCCCACCCCCCCCCCACCCATTCAGCTGCGCCACACCTACCCGGGATCTGGGAAGACCCCACTCACAAAGGCGTCCACACCTTCACTGATATATCTTCCAAGGCCCTATTTGCAAATGGGGTCACAGACGTGCAGTAAGACTAAGAACGTGATGGGGGCACATCACTCAGTCTACCGTAGGATTCCAGAGGGAAACCCTTTAAAACACACTCCACCTCGGAGACAAAGTGTCTCAGCTGCCACCAACTTCCACTTTGCACAGAATCCAAGAGGCGCCAAAGGAAGACCTGCTGGCCAGTTAGAGCAGCCTGGGGCTTTGGCTGCCCAAGCCACCGGCTGCTGAGGCCAGCCCCGCTCGCTGACCGATGCTCTATAGCTCACCATTTGAGCTTTGTGAGTAACGTACAATTTCCTTTGCCTTTTTCACACTTGCTTTTTCTGATTGCTTAAGATATTAACTCTCATGCGTGTGGCAAATACTTTTTATCACATTTGTGGTTTACATTTAATTTTGCTTGTTGTTTTTAAGGTATAGAAGTTCTAAAAATTTTTGTAGCTACTTCTTTTGACTCTTTCTTTATGATTTCTTTTATCGCATTCAACTCTCCCTTGGGAAAAAAATAATAAAGTTAGATTCCCTCCCTCACATCATACACACAAATTAATTCTAGGGGAACTCATCATCTAATTTTTTTAAACTAATAAATGTGTACAAAACAAAAATACAGGGAAATATTTACATTATCTTGGGCTGGAGAAGGTTTATAAAAATAAATAAGAACTCATGGAGAAAAAAGAGCTAGATTTGACCACATTTACCAATTTCTGAATGGTAGAAGTCACTCTAAATATATACATTTCCAACCACACACTAATACCTGTTCTCCATAAAGATCTTTACAAATCAACTGGAAAGAGAGGTGAGTAAAGGATAGAAGATAGAAAATTCACAGAAGAAATTTAACTGGCCACAAATGCTCAGTCTTACAAGTTAGTCAGAGAACACTGCCATTTAAAACAAAAATGCGATCATCAGTTGCCAGTCTATCAGCTGGCAAAAATAATTGAGAATACCTTTTATGATCAAAAGTATGAAGGCACAAGTAATATTGATGGGCATTTACATTGATATCATCTTTTTAGAGGAATTTTCAAGAGCTATTAATATTTTAAAAGCATACATCATTTGACCCAGGAATTACACAGTTAGAAACTTGCAGATCTCACAGAAATATCTAACAGGATGCTCACTGCAGCACTTCTTGTAATTGAAGAAACATGGCAGTAACCTAAATGCTCATTATTAAGGGCAGGCTTAAATACTCCATAATACTACATGCTATGGAATATCCCACCAGTAATAAAAGGGATAAGGTGCACCCATATGTCCTAAAGAGGTGAGGTATTCATGATGGGTTGTAAAGTGGGGGGGCGGGAAACATATTGCAGAATAATATCTATGATTGCGTTAGATTTCTTTTACCCTTGCATGTGCACCTCACTTTATCTGTTCTTGTCAGCTAATGAAAGTTTCGAGGGTGTAAGTTTACCTCTGCTTTCCACTTTGGCAGTGAGGCCTAAGATTCTCATTTCAATTATTTCATATATTTTCTATTTTTAATTGTATTCTTATTTTCTCTTTGGCACAAGTGTTATTTGAGACAGTGGTTTTTAATGTTCTGATTATAGGTCAGAACATTTTTTTGTTTGTTCAAACACTTTTCCATAATTACTAGTTTTATTGAATCCTGATCAGAGAATGTGCCCTGGTCAATTTCCACCTGTGGGAACTTTCTGAGAGTTTCTTTGAGTACTGGTATACGATATCATGTATGTGTCATGACTACGTGAAAACTTGACATGAATTCTTGAAAACATGACATATCTGTTGGTGAGGCTGTGGGCAAATAGGCACTCTCTAATTGCTCGTAAGAATGCAAATTGGTGCATTCCTTTTGTAGGGGGGTATGGCAATAGCTAACAAAGCTCATATGTGTTTGCCACCTCCAACAGTATGAAAACACATATACACAAGGTTGTTTTTTGAAGCACTGTTTGTAATGGTGAAATATTGGAAACCACCTAAATGCCCATATATAAGAGAGTGAGTGAATAAGCAATGGTGCCTCCACTCAGTAGAGTCCAATACGGCAGCGAAAAAGAATGAGAGGATCCCTAAGACCCCTAGAGATGCTCAAGATGTACTATCAAATGAAAAAAGGAACCTGCAAAGAGAATCTACGCTCTTGGGTTAGAAAAAGGAGAAATAAGAAACCGTTCCTATATCTACTCATCTGTGCAAAAAGAAACACAGGAAGGATCAATCAGAAACTAATGAAATTGGTACCTACGGGGAGAGGGAAGCAAAGAGGTAGAAAGGATGAGGGGATGGGAACAGGGTATTAGGGATGGAGGAAGGACCCTTCTCTAAGTTTAATATTCGCATAGTTCTGACTTGTGAACCATGTTAGTATTTCACACACTCAAAAAAATCAATCAGCAAGAATGGGAGAAAAACAAAATGGAATACACACTATGAACAGAAACAAATGAACTTAACTGTATTTCAAATCAATAACATAATCATACCGAAGAAAGAAAAAAAAGAACTAACTCAAGTAATTTATTATTTATAATTTGTCTATTAATAAAACATCAAATTAATAATAAAACACATGACATGAATTTAATATATATCTCTATTATATCCTTTAAATACCCTAACTGAATGGACTTTCTTTACATTTTGCATTTAGAAGTGAAGTTTAATGGTTAGTGGCACTAATCTCATCACTAATCGCCTTATTTCTTTTTTTTTACCAAGTATCTTTTGGACCCAGTGTTGTATGGACACTTTAGCACTTCAGGCTAAAGATGAAAAAAAAAAAAAAAGCTGTAAAAAATTTGGACTCCAATTAGTCAATAGGTTTGTCACAGTGGTATGGTATGAGTTAGCAATTCCATATTGGAATTGAGTTAGTATATTTTAGGATTGAGCAAATAATTAAGCATACTGTGAATAATGAGACCCATTATTGAAAAAGGGAGTTACAAAAGTAGGAAGGAGAAAGGCCAGAATGGACCCGTGGTATTGGGTTAGAATTGGAGGTAGCAGTATGAGCTCATTGTCTTTTACATAGATAGATGATGAGAGGTAATCAGATAGATAATTAGATAGATAGATAGATAGATAGATAGATAGATAGATAGATAGATGATAGAATAAATGGTTGGAGAGAGAAATAGATGAGTGATAAAAAAAATACATGATGGAGAGATACACACATACCACACACACACACATTTCCTAGCTCTGTCTCCTGAGAGGACCTAGAAGAAAGCTGTTGCAATAAACATACCCAGAGCCCATACCCTGGTTCTAAATACTATTTTTCAATAAAAAGAACCAGAGCTCCTTGGAAAAATGACTGGTTTCAAGTATGGTGCAGGAAAATTACAAGATGAGCCTGGAATATCATTTTGTCCCAGAAATTAAGGAAGTGTTCAAAGAATGGCAACTACATGTCAAAAGTACCTAGGAGCCAGCTTGAAGGGAATCACAATAGTCAAATTTGAGCCTCAAAATAAATAATGGCAGGAATGGATTGTAATTCATAGAATAAAATAAGAATCCATGAGTCCATACAGATACAGATAAATATATTACAAAACTATAAACGGGAGAAGGAAAAGTTCTTCCCTCCAGTAGAATGCTAACTAAATGTAGACAGAAGATGGGATTCAGTAAAAATCACTATTGGGCAACCATCATAATAATTGTTTTAGGTAAGAATTATCAATGGATGTTAAAACTAGTGGGTGAAATTTTCATGAGAAAAAGATCATTACAAGTTTTCAAAAACTTACTCCCCAGATAATTATTAATTATGAAGGGCAAATAGTAATTTTACATTAGAGAAACCTGGCAGGTACCACTTCACCAAATGAAAGATAACATCACCAGTAATGGTACAAATAGGACATTTGTTTCCTGATATCACTGAAAAAGACAGTCAGTATTCTTGTCCAAAATGCATAACCTGAATTTAATCAAATGGAAGCAGCAGACAAACCCAGGTTGAGGGACATTCTATGAAATAACTGGTCTGTCCTCTTCAAAGTTGTCAAGGTCATGAAACGCAAAAAGAAACCAAGGAAATGTTCACAGTTAAAAGGGAATAAAGAGACATGATGACCAAGTATAGTGTGTAATTTTAGAATGACTCATGGAAGAAAGGGCTGGCAGGGAAAGGTTTGCTATAAAAGACAACAGTGGGACAATTGGTGGAATTTGAACAAGGTCTGTAGATTAGTTATTATTATTGTATTGATGCTAGTTTCCTTATTTTGATCATGGCACTATGGTTCTATAAGAAAATGTCCTCAGTTTTATAAAATACTCATTGAAGTATCTATTTAGAGATAAAGGTACATCATGTCTGTGATTTACTTTCTAACGGTAAAAATAGGGTTTATAGAGAGAGGGAAATCATCACAAAGATTTATATTTGGGTATTCTAGATAAAGGGATCTTTTGTTCTATTTTTGCAACTTTTCTATGAGTCTGAAATTATTTCCCTGAGAAATAATTTTAATTATTTTTTAGAATGCGAGTATCTCTGCCTATGACACATAACTCACACCCTGTAGGCTGCCCAGCAAATCCCCTAAAAACAAATTGGTCCTTTTACAGGGTCTGTCTAGGATAGAGGAGTCATAAGAGCTTCAGCTCACTGGAAAGGGCATTTGCCACAATTGCTCAGTAGAATCTTCTAGAGCATTCAAAGAATGCCCAGATTTCCTATTCTATAATGCACATAGGCCCTTCTCGTGATGAGTCTGGCTGGGCATTATTCTGGTAAACTGAGAGAGCTTCTAACAGCAGTGTCTAAAGACAAAGAACGTAGCATAAGTCAAGCTGACTACATAGGTAAGGGAGATCCCATCACTCCCCTGGGTTCTAGTTCAGTCATTCTTTCTAGCCTCAAGAGGAGGGCTTCTCAGCCATGGACTATTGACATCTGGGCTGGACAATTCTCGGTTGTGGGAGATGTCCTGTGTATTGCAGGATGTTTAGCAGCACCCCTGGCCTCTACCCACTGGATGCCAGTATCAACCCCCCCATCCAGTCAACAAAAACATCTCCAGACATTGCCAAATGTCCCCTGAGGGACACAGTTTCTCCTACTTGAGAACCACCACCCTAGAGCCATCAGTTCAGCAGTTTTATCATGAAATCCAAATTGATTTCCCTTTGAAAATGCTTCTTAAATTCAAAAATCCCAGTTGGCTGCCCTAACAAACAATCATGGAGGTTTGTTGGGGATGGAATCATGTCCCCCACAAAAGGCATGCTCAGGTCCCAGCCCCTGGTCCTGTGGGTGTGAACCCATCTGTAAATAGGACCTTGGAAGAAGCGATTAGTTAAGGTTGCACAAACTGAGTGAGGGCGGGCCTTGATCCAATATGGCGGACGTCCTCATAAGCAGAGGAAATTGGACACGGAGAGGAAGCCATGGGAGCAGCCAGAAGCTGGAAGTCAACAGAACCCAGAAGAGAAAGGAGAAGCTGCCACTATGTGTGTTGTCATGTGGCAGAAAATGCTAGCACCAAGGATTGCTGGCAGCCAGCCCCAGAACGGCAGTCTTTGGAGAGAAATCATCGCCTTGCTGATGCCTCGATTTTGGACTTCTCCTAGCCTCGAAACCACGAGTCAATAAATTCCTGTTGTTAAGCCAACCCTTTGTGTGGTATTTGGTTTAGCAGCTGAGAAACTAAGGCCAGTACCTCCAGCACTTTTAGACGTGATTTTTTTAACGTTTATTGAGAACTTACTAAGAACCAAGCAATGTACTAAGCACTTTACATGCATTTTCTCTTTTAACCTTCAAGTAACATATAGGAGGTAAGTCCTACATAGCAGACCCATTTTACAGATGAATAAACAAGCTCTGGGAAGTTAAGAGGCAAAGCTGGGAGTCAAAGAGCTACTTGATTCTGAAACCCGTACTTTCGACCTCTGAGCATCTGGCCTTCCATTTGCTGAATAAATAACTGAATAAAGTTATTTTTAGCCAACTGTAAAATCATTCTTGAATGGCTTGGAACACCACTTAATGTTCTTCCAAAGGTACATACCACAGGGGGGCCAGCTTAGCCTCGTTGGCGTGGGGTTTTCCTGGTTTTAGCCTTGAAAGTTCCTGGTCCCGGGAGCCTTTTGGTCCCAGGAGAACAGGAGGATCAGTCACTTCACTTACTGCCTAAGCTTCCCAGGACAGCTGTGACAAAGTACCACCAACCAGGTGGCTTACAGCAACAGCGACTGGGGAGCAGATGTAGCTCAGTGGTTGAGCCCCAGCTTCCTACATACGAGGTCCTGGGTTCAATCCCCAGCCCGAGACCTCAAAAAACAAACAAACAAACAAACAAAAGCCATCAATCCATCCTCTCCCAGTTCTGGAGGCGGAAAGTCTGAAATCCAGGTGCCAGCGGGGCCGAGTGTCCTCTGAAGTCTGTAGGCTTCTGGAAGTAGCTCACTGGCGATCCACAGAGTTCTTTGGCTTGAGTCATAACGTGTTCTCTGCTCTGCTACTTGGCTGTCTTCTCTCTCTGTCTGCCTGTCAGTGTCCAATTTCCTCTCCTTATAAGACACCAGTCATATTGGATCCGGCCCCCCCAATCCAGTTTGGCCTCATCTTGACTAATCACAACTTCAAATATCCTATTTCCAAATAGGATCACATTCATGAGACCAGGGGTTAGGACTTGAACCTCCCTTTCAGGGGACAAAATTCAACCATAACGCTGTCCTGTAACTGCTGCTCACACAAATTATTTTCCCCATAGCTCAGATTAATTTGAACAAGGCACGCCCCCTATTTCTAAATGCATTAATTACTGGGGCTGCTCTCTAAGCAGATGAATTGGTTTCACCAGCAAAATGCACTTGTAAGCCCCGAAGTGCTGGGCTTGATTCCACAGGGGTCCAGGCCCTGTATCGGGGGGGTGAGGTAGGGGGAGGATGCGGGGGCAGGTATGGCTTAGAGCAGAAGAGCTGAGAAAGGCAGCACACAGGAACAAAATGCAAACGCCAAGCCACCGCAGGAAAATCCTTCTCCAATGAGACTCTATACAGCGGCAAAGCAGTGAGCCTTCTGCTCTGAGCACTGTTCCCACGTAGAGAAGGGGCAGTCAGAATCTTCTAAATATGCCAAGAAAGAAAGGGGGGAAGTAAGATTCAAACTTGCTACAACAAAACCAAAGCTGCCCTAAAAAGCAAGGTGAGATTGATATGACAGAGAATTCCTAGATACAATTCAATCTGTTTTTTTCCCCCAGAATCAAAACAACCAAAAAATGGAAACAACCATGTTTTCCTTCTGTATCTGTGGTGCTGAGGGAGATATTTCTACCACTGAGAAGCATTCTAATACTGCTAACGTACTTGTATAGTAATTCATATTAACAAACCCCTACGTGCATTGGGTCATAGCAGACACCTTGCAAAGTCCTTGACCTGCATTATCTCACTCTGTGGGACACCAATGCTCCATGGCCCCACTTTAAAGACAAGGAGCCTCCACCTTACAGATAAAGTAACTTGTTTGAGACCACACAGTTGGAGGGTGAGCCAGGAATCAAGCGTGGGCCGCCAACCAGAGAGACCCTGTAGCAAACTTCTGAAATCTAGGCTAGTTTGTCAGAGATTGGATTAGATTTATATATTGAGGTGCTAAGTACATTTCATTTCCCTTTGTTTTCTGAAAAATGGTAGTAAGTATTATGATGCTTCTCTATGAACCAGAATATTCCATCAGCTGCAACTACCCATGTATCAAGCCTCTGTTTATTCATGTAGTATCGTTAATGCAGCTCTGCTTCTCAGTGCTTGGGAAACAGAAAGATGGACATTGACAATCAAGGATCTGCCATCTAGAAGAGGAGAAGACAGGAAAACAATTCCAACAGAGAATGTTAGTGTAGGAGAAGTACTGACCAGATGGTAGATGTATGAAGAAAAACTAACCCAACCCAGAGAAGTGTCAAGAAAAGCCAAAAGGAAGAGGTGACAGTTGAATGATTACTGAAGGACATGTAAGAATTTGCCAGAAAGAGAAGGTGAGAAGGCTGTCCCAGGCAGAGGGGCCACATGCAAATAGGAGGGGCACATGAGCTGGCAGGGCAGCTTCAAAACCCCCCAGGGTGAGGCTGGAGCACAGGACGCCTGCAGGAGAGTCTCAGACATGCGCTGGAGAGGGAGGAAGGGCCATACCGAAATGCCTCCTCTTGCCATGGAAGGACTTTGGATTCTTCTTGAACTGATCAGGAGCCTCTTTCAAATCAGGGAAGAGGCATGGCCAAATTTGCCTTTTGGGTAGATCTCTCTGGCAACAGGTAGAGAGAAGAGGATGGAAAGGGGTGTAACTGAGGCATGAAGGTCAATACAGTGCAATAATCCAGGTGAGAAGTAATGAAAAACTGTTGGAAAAATAGAGATAGAGATAGTAGGGGAAAGAGAGAGAGTTTCTAATATTCTAGGTGGAAAATATGTAGAACAAATCTGACAAACAAAAGACTGAAGACTTCATTACTTGTGCTTCATCACAGCTCTGCCAATAGCTCCATCTAAAGAACCTGCCTCACCTGTAGACCTGGAAGAGGCTGATGGAACCAAGGATGGACGTGTGACCTCAAGACCGTCTGTCTGGCCAGGGTCTTTAGTGGCCTGGCTCAAGGAAGCACTGGGCTAATCAGATTCTCTCTTTAAAGACACAAGGACTTTAAAGGCACTAGAGCTGAAAGGTTATGGCGTGGCGGCCTCTTGGGCTGGGACCCATACTGGTCACTAGCAAGACAAGAAGGCAGAGAAACCATATGGGGAAGGAGGATGGAGCAGCCGCAGGGGAATAAGGAGCTTTGGCAGGATGGCCTTTGGAAGTGAGAAGAGAGCAATAAGCTGCTAACAGCTCTCAAGTCCCAGCTCCGCTTTAAATGGAATTGAGGTTTCCTGTCTCTTTGGTTTCCTTGATAACACTGCCTCCTCACAACAAACTCCCATTTTTACCTGCCCTAACTCGTGTGTTTCTGTTCCTTACATCCCAAAAGTCTTAATTAACACCAGTCCTTTTAAAAACTGTCAAAAAAGAAAAACGCCCCAATAGAAAAATGGACAAAAGACATAGACAAACAATTCACAAAAGAATACAACTAGCCAATTAGCATATGAAAAAATGTTCATCCTCAACTGCAATCCAAAAACCAAAATTTGGCAAAGATTTCAAAACACGTAATAACTGGAAAATTGTCATTCATTGGTAGTAGAAACATAATTTAGTCTACTTTTCTAAAAAGCAATTTGGCAACAAGTAACCACACCTTAAAATTGTTCACGGCCTTTGACCCACAAAATCCACTTCTAGGTATTTATCCTAAAAAATAATAATAAATTGATTCTAAATTGATACCAATTACGAGTCAAACCTGAGCTAAGAAAATACAAAGATTTTAATACCGAATAAAGATGTTCATTGCAAAAGCTGTTTATGGGCACAAAATTTCAGAAAAATAATCTTTTACAATAAGGAATTAGTCACGTTAATTATGGTATACATATGTAACTATATTAATATAACTTTTAAGAAAACATTGAATGAATTGGAAATTGATGGTATTTTCTAGGCTAAAGATACATATATGTAAAATATAAACCTTATTTTTGTGAAATAACATATATATATACACACACACAACAAAGGATTAATAGTAATTATCACTAAATGGTGGAATTCAGCATTTTTTTCTTGTTTATTCTCTTCTACACTCCGTATTCTACAGTAAACATGTAGGACTTTTTAAATCAGGAGCTGTTTTTCTAACAAGTTGAAAAGTGTATAATCAGTTGGAGCCAGCCACCACCTGGATGCAAGAGACGAGAACTCCTGGCCTCGCGTCCTCCACCAGCGCACTGCACCAAATTCTTGACCACACCCCTGAGCATCTGTTGAGTTGTCCCTTCCGCCCGTCCTCACCACCACTGCTCCACGTCAAGCCCTCATGATCTCTTGCCAGCAGCGTTCCGCCGCTTCACTGTCTCCTTTCCACAGGTCCACAAGTCTTGAGATCTTCCTCTTCCAGTCCCTCACCTGCCCTGCAGCTAGGTTGCCCTCTCTTTCCTATCCCACTTAACATACTGTGGCGGTTCCCCTTTGCTAAGGAACAAGGTACAGGCTCCTCAGCATGGCCTGAAATGGCCTCCACCCTTGGTGCGCGTGCATCCCTGCAGCCTTATCCCTTACAGAGCCCGTGGGATGCAGGACGGGAGGTGGGTAAAGGTGCACGCGCCACAGAGCCCGGGCCCGAGTTCAAGTCCTAGTCGGCTGCTGACTCCCTTTCTCCCTGTTGCCTAGCTCGTGAGAAGCTCCCAGCACCGCACAGCTCTCAGCAGACGTGTGCTGTCCTGAGCAGCTCCTCAGTCCCTTGCACCTGGAGGGCTTCCGGTACAGGAGGAGCCCGCCCAGGGCTCAGGAGCCTGGCTTGTAATTAGCTGGAGCGTGCAGCCCTTTCCCAGGGGACATGAGTCCAGAGGGGAGACAGCTCTGAGGAGCTCAGTTTCAGACTTGCTGAGGCAGCAGGAGGTGCTGGACGGGAGCTCTGCCAGGGAGTAGGCTCAGAGGCCCTGTCTAGACTTCCCAGTTACCAAGCGGTCGAGGAAGCTATGGTGCAGGAGAGATGACCCGAGGGAGATGGACGGCAGAGTGAACCGGACACTGGAGAACACCATCTTTCCAAGACTAGATGAAGAAACGAAACCCATGAAAGAATCCAGAGGACACGGTCAGAGAGGGAAGAAAGGCAGTAGAAGAGAAGGAAAGGAGAAAAGAATGGCCAGCACTGAAATCCGGACGCGGGCGCAGACAGTGGAAGGCCTGGGAAGCCTGGCACTGGTGTGAACAGCCCACTAAGTGTCAATATTTTGCTCTGATTATCACTAATCAGGGGTCAATTCTCAATTTTATTGCCCTCACAAAGGTGGAAACTCAAGCACACAAATCTAAGTGTTTTGTCAATAAATGGCACATAGTTTTGCTTTGTTTTGTTTTGTTTTTGCTTATGTTTCATCTTTCCAATGAGACTTATTCCAACTGCCCTACAAAATATGCACCTTCTGGAACCCCCTCTGTCCCCGGCACTCCTGCTTGCCTTGCCCAGTTCTACTTCTTCTTTCTAAAGCACTGTCACCTTCCAACATGCTATGCAACTCACTTATTATTATGGTCTTGCCTCTCTTCCAAGTGTCGTGCTAGCTATATGAGGGGAGGGATTTTTGTCCATTTTGCTTACTGCTCTGTTCTAAGCACGTATAATAAGGCTGGCAGCCAGCACACGTACAATCAATGTTTGTTGAAAAATAGCTATGACTAAAGACCATGTAGTCAGGGCTCATAGCAGCTGGCTGGGAAAAAGAGGCCAATGCCCAAAACCTTTTCCAAGTTGGAAAAAGTCTTTGAAGAAGATTTCAGGACCATTCTTCTTTTCCCTTTAGCAGATCCTGGCAAGAGTAAACATCGATCCATCATTTCCATTAGATGCTCCTGCCTCCTGCTGATCACTGGGTACCCTCGGGTTTGGGGTATGAACCTCACTAAGCCCTGATGGGGGGGAGCAGGCAGGGCCCCGACTGAGGAAGGCACCCCAGACCAGACACCCTCCCCCAGCACCCCCAGGGTGCCCCTCCACTGAAGGAGGGGGGCTGAGGAGTGGGATCAGATTTGCTCACCATGCCCAAAGCAGGGGTACAGAATGGATGGGTCACGTCATAGCAAACCCCATCCCCCACTCCTCCACTATCTCCCAGAGCCAAAAACAGTTCTCCAGAGGTTTTCTTTTTTAATGGAGCACAAAAACTGTTCTTTATCAAGATCTAGCAGGGTAGCCATGTGCTTTTTATAAAACTGGTTACAGAGACAGATGAAAGGAGTTGATGAGGTCAACATGCATTTCAAATTCCCTCAATTCTCCAGGATGGGGAAATGGTTTTTATTATATTCATTAAAAGTTCACCACCACCTGATAAAAATCTTGAGAAATGGCATGTGTGTTGCTAAATTAGCTCTAAAAAGGGACAACTTAAAGTAAAATAAATCTGAGTTAAACATGAGCTCAAATTACCTGTCCCAAACTTCCAGAAAGGGATGGTTCCAAGGGAAAGTTTGAAAGGAGCTCCTCTAGCCGACCAAAATAGTACCCCAAGGAACAAATAGGCCCGGAAATCTTTCCCTGATTATAATACTTAGAGCACGTCTGCTGTGGACAGCATTTTACAAGCTGGAAAGGCCTTTCATGTTATCTTATTAATTGCAAACCTCCTCATAGGCTTTTAATCCCTAACTGGTAATTTTTCACCACTATTATATGTCGTGTATTTATTCATTCAACAAATAGTGGCCAAGGTCTGTCCCTGCTCCATGCCACACATTCAAAAGGCACAACCCTCACGGGACACAGCCTATTGCAAGGAGATGGGAAATGACAACAAATAATTTAGAGAAACCAAAAAATATATAATAAAATTCATCCAGAACTCCCCTCCAAAATAACAGCTATTAACCTTTTTTGGTAAAGATTCTTCCCAATTTTTTCTGTGCATAAATATAGAAGGCAAATGGGTGGTTTCAAAAATTAAGTACTCTGCATCATGCAGCAGAGCAGAGTTATTTCCATGGAATAACCATTTGTTTTATTTCATTAAATATTCATCTGCAGGAGCATTTTAATTCCTGTATGTTTCAAATTACTCCCCCGTGTTTTCATTCAGCCAGCCAGTTAGGAGTCATTTCTTGTCATCCTACTATTGGACCAGACCCTTTATCAGTCTCTACAGAAACCAGAGGAGAACTGAGGCCTCGTAGACCGTTTGGAGAGGGCAGGACTGCTCCAAACCCAGCTCAGGAGAAAGACAGGGAAGGACACAGTCCTTTATAAAGGAGTGCGAGATGTCCCAGAGGCATGACAAAGCGCTGGAGAAGAACTCCGTGTGGGACGATTGGAGAAGACTTGATCTACAGCTGAGTTTAGAGGATAGATGATGTTTGCTCTTGTCCTCCGCTCCAGCATACTTCCAGCAGCCCAAAGCAGCTCTATACCCTTGCGTCGTTGTTAATTCTGTCCCTCACATTAACGTGCCTGTCCCCCCGTCTAGAGCTGCCAAAATCTCCTATTTTTCCCACCTCCTGCAATGAGATGAGATATCTCTGACCCTCCTGGTTGGCACCAAATAACGCCTCGAAACGGCCCACGTAACTTCCACTCTGAAGAAAGAGATGAATCCAAACAGAACCACATGAGAAAAAGTTTGTAGCATGCACCAAAAATGAAGTATTGAGGACACTAATGCACCCCCAGAAAATGAATATGGAGTTCTGAAGAATGGACAAGCTTGGGTGTTTCCAGCCAAGAGAAATAATACTCTTCTATCATAACTCCAAGTGTTACTGCCAAGAACTAATGGAAGAAATGATGCTGATTCTTCAGCAGTGGTTCTCAAACATTCCTCCCCAGCACACCTAAGACTTTTGACCCACTCTCAATAGTAACAGAACTTGGAAGAAAGAGGGGGAAGCAACATTTGAAAAAGTTCCCCAGGAGATGCCAGTACGGCTCCTGCCATCCCCCATAGAGAATTACTACTCTGCGCCATATGTATAACGAGGCCTAGTATTAATTCTCCAATAAGTCAGGCCCAAGAACATCTAACAGCTTGGAGGCTATGGAAGTACTTTCCTGATACATTCCTGTATGCTGAAAGGAATCACACAGAATGCTTTGCTCTCAACTGAGCTAGACGCGAGGAGGCGCTGTGGGCCACTGGCAGAACCCCAGAGACCAAAGCTGCTGAGTGCTGGGAGCATTCAGAGTGAGCAGGGAAGCCCTCAGCCATCCAAGGAAGCCCCAAAAACGCAATCATTTGGAACCATGTAAGGCAAGGGTCCCAGTAACTAATTGCTCACCAGTTCTTCTTAAAAGCATGTAGAAATAGAATTTTATGCATAGTTTGGACTTCTCTCAGATAAATTCTCATAGGCATTGAGTTTCCCTGGGACTTCAGTCTCGGAAATCAGAAATGATTTCTGACAGAAACATGGTAACACACTGGCCACCTAGCAATGAAAGGTTCTCGCTAGTGGAGGCAGCAAGTCAAATTGGAGGCACCTGGTATAAATCTTTCTAAAATATACTATGCATTTATTTCATGACATAGGAAACAGACCCTAGAGAATATAATTTCACTTATTTTTCAAGACTCGAGGTCACAATTATGCCAACGATATGGATGGTACAAGGACATCTGGTAGATTCTGGACCTTTCTGTTGCCCCTAACCCTGTGGGTACATAATATGAGGGGGTTTTAATTGAATTGGCAGAAAGAAACAGCCTAGAATTTGCTTTCTTGAAAATTACTTGACTTATTACTCTTTATCTTTTTTTTTCCATAAAATAGAAGGTAGAGATGAGTTCACAGCATTAAATGCTTATATTAGAAAACGGAAAAGTTCTCTGATCAATAATCTAAGCTATAATTTAAGAAACTAGAAAAAAAGAGCAAAATAAAGCCAAAGCAACCAAAAAGAGGGAAATAATAAAGATAAGCTCAGAAATCTGTGAAATTGAAAACAGGAAAACAGTGCAGAAAGTCCATGAAACCAAAAGTAGTAGATCATGGTGGCTAGGAATTAGGTACCCCTCAAAAAAACACGTTCTTAATCCATTCCTGTAGGTATAAACCCATTTTAAATAGGACCTTCTGATGGGGTGACTTCAGATAAGGTGTGGCCCAGCTGGCCTTACAGAGAAGGCCATGGAGAGGGAAGCCACAGGGAGCAGCCAGAAGCTGCAAGTCAACGGACCCCAGAAGAGAAAAGAGAAGATGCCACCGTGTGTGTTACCACGTGATGATGCAAAGGCCAAGGAACCCCAAAGATTGCCAGCCAGCCAGAAGATATCCCCCCAGAGGAAGCCAACCTAGCCTCAGAAATCTGGAGTCCATTTCCGATTTCCCATTGTACAACCCATTGTACGGTGTTTGGTTTAGCAGCTGGGAAACTAAAACACAGGTTCTTTGGAAAGACTGCTAAAATTGATAAACTTCAAGCCAGACTGGAAAAAAAAAAGAGAGCAAGAGAAGACTCAAATCATTTTAGAGGATATCATTATAGACAGGCCTGGCAGACATTCAAAGTATAGTAAAGGGATAGACGGACTGGTTAACAGTACAAATATGAGTGTTTTCTCATGAACTATAACAACTGTACAATACTAATACATAGGGAAGCGGGTGTGGCTCAGTGGATAGAGCCCCCGTTTACCATATGGGAGGCCCCGGGTTCGCTTCCCGGGGCCTCCTTGTGAGGGCAGGCCGGCCTGAGCGGTGCGGTGGGCTGATGCAGCAACCTCGCGGCAAGAAGCGGGTGTGGTTCAATGGATGGAGCACCCGTTTACCATATGAGAGGCCCCGGGTTCGCTTCCCAGCGCCTCCTTGTGAGGGCAGGCCGGCTCGCGTGGCGGCGTGGGCTGATGCGGCGGGACCTCACAGCGGGGGGGAGATGAGCAGACACGGAGAGGATGTGCAGCGAATGGACACGGCAGCACAAGCAGCAAGGGGGGGATAAATAAATAAAATAAATAAATCTTCAATACTAATACATAGTGTTACTAGTAGGGGGTATATGGAAAAAATATACAAGTGAACCCTGTGGGCCATAGTTAGTGGTAATAGTCTGATCATGTTCTTTCATAATCTGTAACAAATGTTCCACAACAAGGTAAAGTTTTGGTGGAGGGGTGATATGTGGGAATTCTGCACATTATGCATGATTGTTTTGTAAGCTCACAACTTCTTTAGTTAAAAAAATGAAAAAATTATAGTAAAGGAATACTATAAACAATTATACTCACATAAATTCAACAACATAGAAGAAACAAACCAATTCCTTGCAAACAACTAACTACCAAAACTCACTCAAGATAAAATAGATATCCTGAATGGTCTTATAACATTGAATAAGTTGAATTTTTGAATTTGTAGTTGAAAGACTTTCAAATAAGAAATAGTCAAAGATGGTTTCACTGGTGAACTCTACTAAACATTTAAAAGAAAGGAACACCAATTCTATACAATCTCTTCCAGAAAGTAGAAGATTAGGGAACACTATCAAAATATTTTATGAGGTCATAATTACCCTGATAACAAAACCAAACAAAGACATAAAGAAAAGTGCAGACTAACATGCCTCATAAACATAAATGTGAAAATCTTCAACAAATAGTATCAAGAATAAAATTCAGCAATATGTAATATGAACAAAACACCATCACCAAATAGGGTTTATCCTAGAAATGCAAGACTGCTTCCCTGAAAGCCAAGCATTGTAAATCATCATATTTAGTATATAAAGAAGAAAACCCACATTATCATATAAATTAATGCAAAAAAATTCTGACAAAATCCAACATCCATTCCTGATTTTTTTGGAAAAAAAAGAAATTCTCAGCAAACTAAAAATAGAAGGGAATGTCCTCAACCTAATGAATAGCATCTAAAGGGCACCTTCAAAAAACCTCCAGCAAGCATCATATTTAATTGTGTAAGACTGAATACCTGGGAAGCGGACATGGCTCAGGCGACTGGGCTCCCGCCCACCACATGGGAGGTCGCTGGTTCGGATTCTGGTGCCTCCTAAAGAAGACAGTGAGCTGGCGCAACAGGCAGGCACAGCAAGCTGACACAACTAGAGACACAAGAAGGAAAAACATAATGAGAGACACAAAAAAGCAGGGGGCGAGGTGGCTCAAGTGGTTAGGCACCTCCCTCCCACATCAGAGGTCCCATGTTCAGCTCCCGGCGCCTCCTAAAGAAACAAGGAAGACAAACAGTCATAGCAAGTGAAAAACAACAAGGGGGTGAGGAGAAGTAAATAAATAAGATAAATCTTTAGAAAAAAAAAGACTGAATACCTGACCTAAGATTTGGAATACAGCAAGATGTCCATTTTTCACTATAGCTCTTCAGCATTATATTGGAATTCCTATCTAGTGCAATAAGGCAAGAAAATGAAATAAGCAGAATACAGACTGGAAAGTAAAAAAATTAAAATGTACTTATTCAAAGGGGACAGGTTTGTCTACACAGAAAATCCCAAGGAATATACACACACAGATGCAAAATTCATAAAAATTGAAAGTGAGTTTAGCAAGGTAACAGGATACAAGGTCAACACAATTGGAAATCAAAATTTAACGTGTATGTGTAATTTACAATAGCTCCTCCCAAAATGAAACACTTAGATAAAAGTCTAGCACAATATGTACAGAATCCACATGCTAAAAAATACAAAATACTGATGAAAGAAATGAAAAGAATACCTAAAAAAAAAAAAAAAAAA
>JAQZBX010013768.1:0-39432 GCA_029593785.1 Cabassous unicinctus
ACTTACAACTCTTAATAGGCAAATCCTTTCCAAGTCCTTAAACCATGTTTCAAATCAAATATACTAAGCTTGTAAACATCGTAAATCAGTTATATTAAATATCCCAGTATCGTTTACAAATGGTCAAATTCTCTCAAACCTTTCTACCAAAAATGAGAAGTCAATATTCAATTACAGTAATCAATAATCAAAACCTGCAATCATGGGGCTTATCTGTCAGATTCTTAAATATGATAAATTCTCTTAAACATTACAAATACTTGATACCAAATACTCAGATTGTCCCAGTGCTTAAACTTAACCCCAACGTGTGACTACCATGGGTTCCATGGACTGTATGGTTATTCTATTTAATTCTTATCTGCCCCAGGGCTGAAAAGTCCCTCACTTACTAAGCTAAAAGTGGTAACATCTCAGGTGGGTTGGGGTTTGGTTCTCTAGTGAACCCGAGGTTATCTTCTCATGTAAAGTTACACAGTCAACCATTTATGACCACAATATGGTCAGTTTTTCAGAGACCCTCAACTGGGACCTGAGCTCTGGGGCCCCATATGTATGAAATGACTCTTCCTTAATCAGAGATGGACACTTTGAACTTTTTTTCAATCTTGTTTCAAATGGAGGCTCTCCTGCCAATCCCACATGTGTTACTTACTAGCATTGTAATTTTGGACAATCTGCCCACTTTCTCTAAGTCTCAGTTTCCTTACTTGTAAAATAGTGATAATGATCATATCTACTACATTGGGTTGTTATGAGGATCATATGCAAAAATTTATGTAAGTGCTTAGGACAGTGCCTGGCCTACATTAAGAGCTCAGAAATGTTATTTTTTGAGGTTATTAACTATAGTGCCTTCAAGTTTTACTCTCAAATAACCATGGGCCAATTAGACCCAATTAACTTAGATTTGGTCAATTTCCTGACATGTGAAAAATGCCAGAGGCCCATTAAATCCATTAAATACTACAGTTAAACTGGTTTGCACTGTGGTATTGGGCAGAAGAGAGTGCATGAGATTAAGGATGAGATGCATCTGAAGGTTGTGTCTGGCAACAACTAAGGTGGTGTTTCAAAAGTAAACTAATCAGCAACAGTTCAAATAAGTGGTTAGTGAGGGAGGTGGGAGGGGGGATAACCTAGCACGCTGTAGGAGGTTAGCTCAAGGGGTGGGTAGAATTCCAAGGTAGGGGATCCAAGATCCACAAGTAGTACGGAAAGCCAAAGGCCACGCAAGCAGTAAGCATCAGAAAAGGCTTCTAAGGTAATAGGGCCTAAAGTTCTGGGTAGACTTGAGTATTTAGGTTGGAGGAGGGATAAAGAAGCCAGGAAGAACCAGAATTCCTTCCTACAGAGATCTGGGTTCTAGGCAGGTGACCAAGAGCCATGTTGAAGCCCAAGTTGGTTGAGAACATTGTTGAGCACCTGCTGTTGCCTGGCATTGTGCTCTCATCTTTACATTCTCTGCATCATCTCATTTCTTTCCTGATAGACTTACAAAATAAATCTTACTGTCTCTGTTTTATAGATGACAAAAGGAATGCTTAAGTAAATATTTTCAAAGTCATACATCTAGTAAGTAGTAGAACAAAGATCCAAACAGTTCTTCCTAGTTCAAAGTTCATGATCTTCCCATAAAAGCACACATGTTCTGTCCATGGCTGGGTCATTTCACCCTAAACAGTACTCTGGTTCTCCATTAAAAGTGGAAGGGAAAGTTAAACTATTTGACTTATGATGGTGATTCTTAACCTCTGAATGTGATGAGAGATATGAAGAGGTGTCTTAGAAAAATACGCATAGCCTCACAGTCATACCATTCCACAATCAAATTCAGAGGGTTCACAGAGCTCTTGAAACTAATCAAGGGTTTGGTCACCAGTGCAAGAGAATCTTTAGACCAAGAATGAGGAGTCTTTTCGAAAGTATTTCTTTAGAGGCAGTGTTGGCACTATTGCAAGATCATGCTGCTGCTGCTGCTGCTCCTGCTGACTGCAGCAAACATTTATTTAGAACTTAATTTTAACCAGCCACCATTTTCTAAGATTCTTTGTAAACTCTCACAACAACCCTATGAGGTAGGTATCATCATTAGCCTTGATTATAGATCAGGAAATGACACAGAGGGCTTTGAAAACAGAGCTAGTAAGTGGGGATGTGCTCAGTAAAGTTCAATAATTTCATAACTTTCTAAAAAGATATCTGAGTTTTGGGCCCAGTGCAGTTGGGAAGCAGGGACAATGTTTAACACATGCCATATAAATATTTTTTATTCTTGGCACTTGCTTGGGGGTGACAAATTTCACCCACTGTGTTTTAAAATCCCGTAGCAGCAGTCACCATTGTTTAGCCTTCTGTTGGACTTCCCATGCATCACAGAAGTTTAAGCTTTTGTAAATGGCTTTGCTGTTGAAAAATACTTTCTGAAATGGGAAGTACATGTTAGCCAGATAATATTCCTTGCCTTCAGCAAATTATAATATTACTACTTAGTATTTTAAACAGTGCTTTGCCCTTCAAAGAATTTTACGGCTACTAGCCAATTAATCTTGCATTTCACCACTCCTGAACTGTGGCTCACTATTAAGGCCCTGCACATGCCAGGACCATCGGATAGAGCCAGCTTGGTTGGATTGTGTACTTCCAAACAGTCTTCATGCAGAGAGAATGGTAAATCCGTCTGTAAAAGAAGGCTGGGCCTTTGTGAGAGAACATGCAAAGCAACAAAGGAACTTGTTGAAAGAAGCAACACTACAAAGCAGATCCTCCTCTCCCCAGGGTGGCTGTGAGTACTTACTTTTACAAGGCTGTTACTAAATATTTTCCTGACAGGACAGAAAACAACTTGCCCAACTTTACATGTATCTCTTTGGAGAGAGCCATAGGTGGTTATCAAAAAAGCATTCAGTGGTTTCAAATCTTTCTTCCTCCTAGTAAAATCACCTGGAGGAAAAAATGTATCCTTCTGCTTCCTGATTCATCCACTCTGGTTCTGCTTTGCAGGTTTCTTTATGAAGGTGTTGGGGATTACGGTCAGTCTCGATCAATCTCCCTACTCCCCCACCCCCCGCCCCATCTTTCCTTCTTCTTCCCTCCCTCCCTCTGCCCCTTCCCCTCCCTCACTTACTCCCTTGCCCCTTGCCTTCCTTTCTCCATGAGAATAACAACAAAAAAGTTGGTTTGCTGACTACCTTACACATTTTTCCATGTATTCAGAGACCTTGAGGCTCAAGCCTAAGAACACAAGAATTATAGGCATGTTGCAAGAGTGTCCGACGCACAGGAAGGGAAATAATAAATAATCTTTTATTTTTTGTGGAGGGAACAATTTAAGCATCTTTGCCTACAAACTCAAAGGCAAAACTCTTCTGGACTTTTGTGAGTTGTTGGCAGTCCTTGGTTATGTTACTACCCTATAATTCAGAGATTCCTGAAAGAAGTTAAACAATTTTAAGGCCATCATAAATTTTATTATTATTTCCTAGGATGTATTACTAAGGCTCTCAGGGTGATCATTAAATTTGTATTCTCTTTGAATCATCTGAATGAGGGTTTATCTCCAAGAACGACCGTTATTCTTTCTCATGTTTTCAGAAGGAAAGTTGGTGTTATGAGCTAATGACTGAGGAAAATGATTTTTGAGAAAAACATGGGATTATTTTTGAGGTATAATTTTCTGTGTCCAAACCCCTCAGAAATCTGGAAGCAACACTGGCCAACTTATAAAAATGCAGACAGGGATATATTATTGCACTTTGAGAATTTTTCTCAGGAGAAGAATTAAAGAGCCAAGAAGAGAGAAGGAATGAAAAGAAGGGGTGCTAAAGGGAGGAGGCCCACCTACGTGAAGTATCTGACGATCCCTTCCCCAAGGTGTCTCACAGAAAGTATATATTTACCAGAGGCAGAACAAAGTGATAACACCCGAATTACAGGGCCATATACCCCTAAGCTGGGCAATTCATGTTAGAAAATTAGCTTCTTGCCTTCCTGCTACAAGTTTTATAATATGTGTGGAGCTGTTTACTGCCCAGAAATGTTTTTTGCAACAGGTGCTCATGAGCTAGAGAAACAACTGAAAGCCTTTCCTCATAGCAGGGAATTCATACAGCAAACAAAACAAAGCCGGCACTTCTGGCAAATTAGACTCCCTTTCAGACTTGTGTCACCCTTAGGGACTCACAGCAGGCAAAACACATAGTCCCTTTCAGTATGACTTTGCAAAATTTGTATGCCTATTTATATCACAAAAGAGGTTTCCTCTGATCAGTTGAATTCCATTTGTATTTGCCTCTGCATCGTTCTTTTTTAAGACACAGTAGGATATTTAGGGTCCTGAATTACACGTTAAAAGGTCACCATTCCTGGACACCTTCCTAATTTATATAGAGCCTTTTAAAAACAGGATGGCACTTTGAAAGCATCATTGTGCAGCTAATGAATTCACTGTTTTAAAAAGTGATAATATTTAATGCTGAAAAAGTTGTGGTAAAATTGTGCTGTTAGAATGCTTGTGGCATTATGAGTTGGTACATTTCCTTTTAGAGCCATGGGGCAGTATAGAGCTTCATCTGGACAGATGATTGTCTGAGGTAGGAATTCTAGGGGATATTTCCTGCAGTAGCAATTTAACAGAGGCAGAATAAAATGTTCATTACAATGCTATTATAATGCTATCTGTAATTTCATTGTGAATGGAATGTTGAAATAGGCAAAAATGGTTCTAATATAATTTAAGTTCTAATACAGTGTAAAAAAAAAAAATACAATATGGCTGGTGTACAAGATTTGCAGATATGTAAGAATACACAGACATATGGTTAAGGACCTGAAGACAAGAAACACAAATGGAAGCAGTTTATATGTGACTATTTTTCTCATTTAAAATCATGTTATTTAATGCTGCTTTTGTGGCATCTTTTTAGAAATTGTATATAAAAGCAAGCTGGCAAATGTAGAAATTAATAAGAAAATGCTCCAATGGGGCCACACTGACAATGTCTAGGGCATCACCATTAGAACAGGCTAAGTGATGGTTTCTCAAAGGGCTTTTTTGGGTGGCACTCATTTACTGTGGCCCATGGTCTGGCCCATGGAGGAATTCTTCTCTTCATGGTGGACTCACATCACTCAAGTTTGTGAGACTGAGTACTAATTCAGAATGACCCTTTGTGATTTCACAGTGGGTGACTGAACCACTGCACAATTACTACAACTGCTTCCTGAGCTCAGTAGGAAGGCACAGAATCAAAAAGTTGCCTGGGTGTGGGAGAGAGTGTAAACTACAATGTGAACTGTGGTCCATGCTCAGTGGCAATGCCCCAGGATGCGTTTATCAACTGCAATGAATATGCCACACAAATGAAGAATGTTGTTTATGTGGGAGGGTGTGGGAGGTATGGGGAGTGGGCCCTATGGGAATCCCTATATTTTTTGTGTAACACTTGTGTAATCTAAGTATTATTTTTTTTTAAGTTGCCTGGTTTTCATTAAAACAGAACAAAAGAAGTTGAGTGACATGACTGTTTAATGGCTTCAGGCTATGACAGTCTGATGCAGAAGCTTACAATGAAGATGGCCTCAGCTACCCATAACCTCCTATATCTTTCTTCACATTAGGGGTGTCCTTGTCCCTACGTAAGAATACTCAAAGGCCATTAGCTGAAGACTTCTTGTCCCTAGGTAATGCTTAAATGGCCACTGCCAATATCTGTCTTTGTAATCCTTCTTTGTCTACTTTTCCTTGACTGAACTTTTTTTTAATCCCCTTTAAATATCTTCTGTCAGTTGAAAGTAAAGCCCTGCTAACCTGCTTTCTTTCAAGTGATTAAATATTTCTGTATTGATCCATTATGTATATAATAGAGGAATATTAGTGTTCTCATTCTAAGTTCTTGTGGGAATATACTTTATTGTTGCTAACATGCACTGAAAACAGTTGGTGACAGTTGAGTACCAAGGCGAATCTAAACATCAGACCAAAGAGGAAAATGGCGGCTGATGTAAGTCTACAGATTGTGTGCACTTTGGTGGATTATTTCCAGGTGCCTATGCTGTTTACTGTAATATAAGGAAGAAAAAAAAGAAAAAGAAACTCAAAGCTGCTTCGTTCGTTCTTCATTTGCTGAATGTCAAAGCAAAGTCTTGGGGGCTCCTTGGAAGCTGAGGAGAAGATATCAAAAAAGAGATATCCCTCTTTGTTGGTATCAGATATGAATATCTGAAGTTGTATCAACTCCTTAATAAGAAACAATGGATGGGACACCTTGCAGTAATGGTGACTATTGCTTAAATTGTGACTCCCTTTATACTATAGTGGCACCTCTTGGCTATCTGTGAGGTCTACAAACCATCATTTCTTTTCAGAGAACTCTTTTCTCTCCTTATATGTGTGTTCCCTTGGCCTTGGCAATCATATTTGATCACTACATGACCTTGGACTCTTGGCAAAATTTATTTGGATTGGATTTGGTCACCTAATCCAAGTTTGGCCTGCCAAAGTCTCTTTTCCCGGATGTTGGAATTCAGAGATAGGAAGTCACTCTCTGTATACGACTGGCTCTGTTACAGGTAAATCTGAGATCTGTGGGGGCTGCCATACTTCTCCACGAGGACAGAGAAGCAGAAAAAGGAGACTATATTCTTTGGGTTCCTGTTTGCTTTCTGTTTCCTGGTATTGGGAGTATCGGCTGCATCTTTGCTTCTGAGTTACTGAGACGCTCTTTGGCCCTTCTAATAAATCCCCCTTTCACGTTTAACCTAGCCTGACTTGGTTTCTGTTGCTTAGACTCAAAGGGCCTTAACTAATACTTTATCTGCTCCAAACCAATGGCTCAAGAATACTATTCCTTATAAGTAGAATAGATATTCTGCTGTAGATTAGAGAATTTGGATGAAATAGGTATTATCTTCAAATTTTGTCCTTTAAGGGTCTTTTTAAAACTCTAGAAAAACTGCAACTCCTTCCTTTTGAGTTGCCAGAATCTTTCATTAGAAAAATGTCCAATCTGAAGATAGGTTCTTTTGGACTTGCTTAATTTGGGAAATCTTTTCCAAATGACAGAAACTGTACAGTAGTATAATGTTTAAAGGCCATAGACTTGAGACACTCTAAAATGTACATCATTTAAATAAGTTTCCCAGAAGCCTATTCTTCTCTTCATCTGCTTACCTGCTCTCGTATCCTTCTCCCAAACATGCAAATATTCAAAGATAGTTGAATCTGAGATGGGCCTTTGAATTTTTACTTGATGTTTTAATGCATATGTTGAGATTCTTGACTTTTAAGCTTTACTTTGAGAATAATAGAATAGGTAGAAATGACTATTTAATTATGTTTTTGGTAGTAAACACTCTTTTTAAAAAGAAAATGATAGCAAAGACTCCTAAGTTCTATTTGCAAATCAATTTCAAAGAGGTTTGATTTGAGGAGGTAACAGGGGAGTTAATTTCTGAATGAAAAGGTTTAGCTAAAATTTATCACATCTTTCTTGAAGACCATTTGCTACCCATTGGGAAACAACAAGTTACAAAGTAAGTAAATTGTTAGTGAATCCCACCCATGAATTGATTGGAAAATGTCATTTCTTCCTAGAAAAGAAGGAGCTCTGATTGTAAGAGGAAGGGCTTCCTGGGACTCTCTGCTTCTTATTGGTTATTTGAAAGTGTTGAATTTAATAAGGCACAAACAACCAGGCAGAGAATTGGGAGTGACAGGCATAGAGCAGTAAGTATAATATAAAGCCAAAGAGGGGAATCCTTCAAGCTGGAAGACTTCTTGGTAGAGAGAGAAAGCAGTGCTGTGTAAAATGGGGTAGCTTTGAAGGAATTCCAAGTCTTTATTTTTGGCCATTCAACTGTAGGCAAGGGTTTTACAGGACTCATGCTAGGTTTAGAGGTTATGAAATACTGTTTTCCAAATGGAAATATATGGCTCATAATCGCAAAGAAAAAGAAAGCGAAGAGAAAGGAATGCTGCTGGCCAAGGCATCAATAATCCTGCTACTCTGAGCTCTGTATTGATCACCCAAGGTCAGAAGCTCGTTCTCTGGCTGCCTTTCCAACCCTCTTTATGTGTTTATTTAAAAACTTTCAGTTCTATTAAAATATGTCATAACAAGCTATGTCTGGGTGTGCACATAGATTTGTCATTGAAAAAGGTCATGTAACACATGATTTGTAAGCTCCCTGTACTGTTCTCTGCATCTTTCCACCTTCCAGAATCTTTCTGTTTTTGTTAGGAGAAGCTGGGTTATGCAGCAGAAACATGTTAATACCAAAATCCCAATGGCATAGTACAAAGGAAAGTTTATTTCTTGCTTATGTTTTATGCCCAACACATGTTGTCACAGGCTCTGCTTATGATAGTCATTTAGGGACCCAACCTGATGGAGGCACCAAAATTTTATAACTCTAACAACCAGAACATGTGACCTTCTTAGGGAAGAAAGACTGGAGAATTAAACATGGTTCTTCACTGACTTAAACCTGAAATGCAATATGTTACTTTTTTTTTACATACCATTGACTAAAGCTAGTCACATGATCAGGCCCCACCACAGGAGAATGAGATGTGCAGACTGCTCTCTGCATAGGGCCAAAGGAGAGAACTGAAGTGGGATGAAACTAGTGATGTCTACAATAGCATCTTCCATGGTTAAACTTTCTTAAGGCTTTGTTCCTCCACATAGCCTGCCCTCCTCAATTCAGCTCACACTGCTTACCTCTTCCTTTGGAGATCTGTTACCACGTGCATATGCCACGCATCTGGCCCTTAGCTTTCCCTGTTTTTGATATACAAATGTACTCATATGCATAAACGTGAATATGGATGAATATTTGTTTATGACAGACAATTTTCCTATATTAACCTATGACTACCTTGAAAGTAGGCAGTGCATATTTTTTTCACATTGCCCATAGTGACTTGCATGTTCAGTGTTTGTGGAATGAATGTAGTCTGTAGGTAACCAAAAGTTCAAAGGGCAGGAAATGAATAATAAGCAAATTTGCAAATTTTGCTTAGTTTATTCCACAATGCCTAGCAGTTCCCTTATGGGAGGAGGAGTTCATAACAAAATAATCAAGAGTCTTTGTACTCCTTCTCTGGTCATTGTTAAGCCTACTGGGGACTCGTGTTGCTGCAGGCCATGCACACTTTGTGTAGAACACCTTCAATTTTTTGACTTTTGCTCAACTGGGAGTAAACAAAGGGAAAAATTCTGAAGAGAAGGAACCCAATAGTTGAGGAAAACAATTTCAGCAGTTAGAGAGGAAAGAAGAAAATCACAGGAACCCAATTAATAAACAAGTATGGGGAGAAGGAATATAACAATGTATAAGATTTTGCATTTGCCTTCAGAGCTCAAGTAATTATAGATTAGCCTAGATAAGACATAATGAGGGAAAGAGAGCTAGATACATAAAACAGCAAGTGAGACATTTCATCTGTAGAGTTGCCACTAGGCAAAGCTTGAAAAACTCTCTGTATTAGTTATCTACTGCTGCATAACAAATCACCCTGAAACTTAAATGGTTTAAAACAGCAATAACCATTATCTGAGGCCATTTCTATGGGTCAGGAATTCAGGAGAGGCTTAGCTGGGAGGTTCTGGCTCCAGGTCTCTTATATGTCAGCCAGGGCTTGAATGGGCCTGGAGGATATGTTCCAAGGTGTCTCACTCATATATCTGGCAAGTTGGTGGTGGTTGTCCCCCACACACGGGTGCCTCTCCATAAGCAGCTTGACTGTCTTCATGATGTGATAACTGAATCCCCCAAGAGAAAGCCATCCAATGGAGGATGCACGGGAGGAGATTCACCTGGGGCATACCTATAAGGCATATGGATGTGTTCAAGTGTTCATGGGGCATTGTCACATTGGGTGGAGAGCCACACAATAACTGAAAGAATATTGAATTCCCATCCTGGGGAGCTTGGCCATGTTCTCTAATGGACAGCAAGTATCCCCCGAGTACAGGAGCAGTGATTAGTGAAGGAGGATGGTCTATTGACGTGCCCTTGACAGTGATGACTGTACTTATGAACCTTTACTTTTGAAATTCAAACTTAACCTAGTACTATAAGGTACCTAAGAGTTACATCCTGAGAACCTCCTTGTTGCTCAAATGTGGCCTCTCTCTAAGCCAAACTCAGCATATAAATGCATTACCTTCCCCCGGGTGTGGGACATTACTCTCAGGGATGAGCCTCCCTGGCACCGAGGAATTACTACCAAGCACCAACTAGCAATGCAACTGGAAAAATACCTTGACCAAAAGGGAGAAAGGGTAAAGAGTTTATATGGCTAAAAGACTTCAAAGAAAGTTGGGAGGTCATTCCAGAGGTTATGCTTATGCACGTCTCAGCATGATCTCATTGATTGCTACAGTAAATATTGCCTCACATAGCGGGGCTCCTAAGGGCTCTGGAGACATCCAGACACTATAGGCAGGGCAGACAGCTCAGGAGTTTGGCACCCTGCCAGTGGTCCCTGCTTTGGAATTTATGATCCCCAGTGTGACAGAGTTGGACTCAGTTGTGGTTTCTCTAAACATGGGTCTTTTAACCCTTCTATTTGAATCTATAATTAATACTAGAGTTGATAGGTTTATATCCAAGAGACTTAAATCTTTGAGCTGTCCATGTGCCAGTTGGGCCCTGAATCTCAACGGAGTTGCGACATCTACTCTCCAGCTCATTGGACTCATCCAGGACAACTAACAAGCAGATGATGATGGACAACTACATCCCAAGGAACGGAGAGCATCTGCAACTGCAAGAAAGATAGTCCCATCCATCTGCCCCTTGGGATCTAAGCCCCCTCTCAATTAGAGGCAGAGTGGGCCTCACCATTCCAGAATCCTCAGGACTGGGGAATGAACGATGGACTAGAGTAGACTCACTGTTATTCTACTATAGACATAATGTGATTCTAGCAATGGAAGAACTTTTATCATTGATGTGGAGGCAATGGCCACTGGAGGTTCTTAGGGGAGGGAGAGGGAAAAAAAGGAATAATATGGGGGCATTTTTGGGACTTGGGAATTGTCCTGAATGATGTTGCCATCATATATCTTTTCATAACTTACAAAATTTGCAGGTATAATCCATGCTTAATGGCAAGGCTCCAATATGTGTTCATCAATTGTAACAAATATACCACACTAATGAAGGATATTGTTAATGTGGGAAAATGTGGGAGGTGTAGGGAGTGGGGCATATGGGAATTCCCTATATTTTTTACGTAACATTTATGTAATCTAAGTATCTTTTTTTAAAAAAAAAAGTATATTAAAAAAGAGAGAGAGAGAGAGAGAAAGCCACCCAAGAGAGAGAACAAGATGAAACCTTATGACTTAGAATCAGAAGTCATGCACCATCATTTCTGCAATATCCTATTGGTTACACATGTCAGCTCTATTCATTGTGGAAAGGACTTACATGGGAGTGAATAACAGGAGGTACTTGTGGCAGAGGGATGGAGTCTTTGGGGACTGATGATATGAATATCTGACTCATGCTTCCAGCTGGGCAGACTTCCTCTTTCCTCATTGCTGAATACTTCCATCAGTCATTTCTTAGCCACTGCCCATATATGGTAGTTTTGACCATTAGACAAAGTCTATATTAGTGTGAGAAAGAACTCTGATCTCTCTCTAAGTAAACCTTATCTATGGAATAGCTGTTCAGCCCATGAACTCTACTTCTCCTAGTAGCAGTAGAGCTGCTTGGGAAGAAATAAATGCTGCTTAGGTTTTGCCCCTGTAAAGGTGTGGTACTCCCTTTTTGTCTCAACCTCCTCCTCTGTAAAATGGATATAACCATGCCTATCTCACATGGACCCATGAGGCTTAAGTGACAGAATAGATGTGAAAATGCCTAGGATGGAATCTGAGGCAGAGCTGGTGCTGGATCCTGTCTGTATAGAAAGCCTCTTGATATAGACTTTCTTGATATTAAAAGTAGTGGGATTCCCTGTGATGATTAAAACAAAAGTTCAGGACCTCATAAGACTCCACAGTATGTGAGTTTAATTACATGAATTTAAAATAGACTGAATTGTATTAGGAAAGTCTGATAAATTACTGCTTTTATGTAAAAAATACTTAATTTTTTCCAATAGAAATTTATGCATCAATGGAATTTTTATATGTTCATTGTGTTTTATATGTAAGCTGTCCAGTACAGTGGCCTCTAACCTCATATGACTACTGAGAGCTTAGAATGTGGTAAGTGTGACTGAGGGATAGAAATTTAAATTTTAGTTAATTTTATCTAATTTAAATTTAAATAGCCTCATGTGATTAATAGTTACCATATTGAACAGTGTAGAGTAGACTGTCAAGTGCATATGATGATCAAAACAATATACCCAAAATATGAAAGAATTGGGTTTTTTTTTTTTTTTTTTTGGTGGTGGTGGTTTAGTCAATATAATGCCTTCCCTTCAATGTGCCTTATTTACTTATTTTTTGGGGTACTGATTTGAGCAGTTGATTTGTTGCTATTGAAGCCAATATATAGATTTACCACCTATTTTATTGAGAACTAAGAATATGATTCAAAAGCTGAGCACAATCTGTGTGAATGTAGATATGAAAAGCTTTATAGATGGAACATAGAACTAGATTCTTACATGCATCTGACTTTTATCCTAGCTTCCTTGAAGTCAATAGAATATTTTAGGGTTTTGCTATATTTTCAAAGGTTTTTACCAAGTTGTATTAATAAGGATCATTACATCTTAGGGCTATATGTTGTGTGTCTTATGTTTCCACTAATGTTCTCTGAAAAAGTGTTAAACATTATGTACAACTGCTAGAAATCATTTGCCTTATAATGTTCTTCAGTAGGTTCTTTTGATAGCTTCAGAATCAAACTCAAACTACTGAGTGTTCCAAGACCTTCAAGACTGGGCAACTTACCACTACAATCTCATCTGTCATCAGCCTCCCTTCATCCCGATATCAGGCCCTGCACTGTTCCCTGAATATGCCACATTATGCAGCTTCTTCCTCACTCTCTGGCGTTTCTTGTGCTCTTTCTTCTGTGGGCCCCTCTCAGCACCGCTATGAAGCCTCCTCCACTCTTCATTGATGGGAGACGGCTCAGTGACATGTATAAAAGCATGGGTTCTGGAGTTAGATGACTTGGGTTAAAATCCCAGCTTCATTACTTACTGATTATGACTTTGGGCCCATTTCTTCATCTGCCTGAGCCTCAGCTTCCTCATCTGCAAAATGGGGAGGATCATGTTCCTACCTCATAGGCTTGTTGTGAAAGTAAGTGAAATAAGTGCTCAGTAAATGATAGCTGTGATTATTATTCTTGTATGTGTATTAAGGCTGTGTTAAGGTCCTTATTATGTTCTCTACATTTTCATTGGGTATACATGTTTCTGTGTCCCATGTCCATGATGAACAATTAGAAGCAAAGGACAAAAATCTTTTTCACTATTACATCCTCAACTCCTAGCTCAGAGACCAGCAAAGAGGAAGTGCTCGATACATATTTTCTAAAAAATGAATGAAAATATGATTGGATTCATTTATTCCACAAGTGAGAACCAACAAAGTACTTAGCAAACTTGAGATTGAGGAAGGATGTGTCATATTCTAATATCCATTTTCTTTGATCTGTTCTCTGCTGTGATTTGTAATGTGTGATTTTTATTAGCTTTCTAGTGCTGTGCTACATTAACAAATTATTACAAACTTAGTGACATAAAACAACATACATTTATTATCTCCTAGTTTTATGGGTAAGAAGTTCAACTTGGGTCTCACCAGGTTAAAACAAGGTATTGGCAAGGTTTTGTTTATTACTGGATGGTCTGAGGAAGGATCCGCTTCCAAGATCATTCTGGTTGTTGGCTGAATTCAGTTCCTTGTGGTTGTAGGACTGAAGTCCCATTTTCTTGCTGGATGTTGGTCAGGAGCCACCCTTAGCTCCTGCAGTCCTCTCTGGACCTCGCAGGAAGCCCCCTACATCTCAGAACCAGCATCAGCATGTTGAATCTTCCTCACACTCGGAATCTCTCTGACTTCCCCTCTGTCACATTTCTCTGACCGACTCTATCACCTTCTGCTTTTGCTTTTAAGGGCTCATGTGTCTACAATGGACTGACCTGAATAATCTGGGATAATCTCCCTATGTTAGAGTGTGCTTATTAGTAACCTTAATTACATCTGCAAAGTCCCTTCATTGCAGCACCTAGATTTGCATTTGATTGAATAACCAGGAGATGGGAATCTTGCAGGAACATCTTTAGAATTCTGCCTGTCCCAATTGTCAGTTAATGTTTATGGTTAAGCTGTTAGAAAAATCCACTATACTTACCTTTCATTTCCATATAAATTATATCTATTTTATTTACTAGTTTATGTTTATTACAGTACCTATCTCATAGTTGGTATCTGACAAAGTATTTGTTAAACACATACGTTTTCTGGACCTAGGTATTTCGTTGTTGTGTTTGTTTTGGTTTTAACTTAGATTTTTGGTCCCTTGTGGAGTTGAACTCTGGGTTCACCACTTGAGCCCACACTTTCATGTAAGTAGTGGTGTCATTTAACTTTTTTTCTCCTAAATGCCCTTGAGCAATATTTAGAATTTGGAGCTTTTTGCTGTGATTTCAAGGCGATCATGAGGGACTAGACCATCAGAAATGATGAGATGATGACGATGATGATGATGTTTGGTCAGCGTAGGCCAATAGTTCTCAACTGGGGGAGATTTTACCCCTCAGTGGACATTTGGCAATGTCTGGAGATATTTATGGTTGTTGCAACTAGAGGACAGTGTCTTAGTTTGCCATCGGGTTGCTGGTGCGAAATACCAGCCAGATGGGTTGGCTTTTATAATGGGAATTTTATTTAGAGTAAAAAGCTTACAGTTCTGAGTCTGTGAAATGTCTCAATCAAAGCACCATCAGAGGTGCTTTCTCACCAAAGTCAGCTACTAGTGATCCTGGCATCCTGCCACATGGCGATCAGGCATATGGCAGGGCTTGATTCCTCCACCTTGAGCTGCTTCTTGGGCCCAGCCTCTTGGGGACTTTGTGCTTAAACTTTGGCTGCTAGCAATCCTTGAGTCCTCTCTCACATGGCAGGATCAAAAATGGCAGCTTCCTTTTTCTGTGTGTCTCTCTCTGTGTTATTATTTATATATGACCCAGCCAGAGGGCAGAGACTCAACCTGAGTCATGCCTCACTGACGTAGTCCAAGCAAAAGGATCTCATACCCACAGGAATTGATTAGTTCAAGAACATATTCTTTTTCTTTTTGGGAGTCATAAAAGAACTTCAAACTGTCACCATGGCATCCAGTGGGTAGAGGCCAAGGATGCTGCAAAATATCCTGCAATGCACAGGACAGCCTCCCATAACAAAAAATTATGCGGTCCAAAATATCATTAGCTCCCAGGTTGAGAAAACCTGGGGTAGGCTAACTGCTGGAATGGGCAACATCAAATCTCAGTAGCTTAACAGAAAAAAAAGTTTATTTCTTACCCATATAACATCCACTGCATATGTTTCTGAAGGGTGTTAAGGTGCAATGAATGTTCCTTCCATCTTGTAGCATGAACACTTTCAACAGTAGCCTCCAGGATTGTTAGGAAGGGAAATGGAAAGAGTTAAAGATGGAGCCTGGAAGGTTTCTATGGGCCCGTTCAGGAAGAGGTGCTCATCACTTCTGCCCATATTCCATTGGTCAGCACTCAGTCACTTGTACCCAGCTAACAGGACCTGGGGAATGAAGTCTAGCTGTGTGCCTGGGTAAGCATTAGTAGTATCTGCCAGATAAAATGGCATGACAACAACATTAATACCCATAACATCAAACATTTTTTAAGCTCTTTAATGCATGCAAAGTGCTTTGCACACATACTATAATTTACCTAATGATGTAGCTAAGGCTCAAAAAGCTTGACTACCTTGTCCAAGGTTCATGCAGAAGGGAACCCAGGTCTTTCTCATTCCAAATTACATGCATTTAACCACTGTGCTATATTCAAAATTGGGGCAGGAATTGGACACTGCTCTTAGTGGGACTTTATTTTTATGAAAGAGAAACTCTACCCCTAAATGTTTTGAGACTTCTAACACAGCTAACACAATCCTTCCTAAAAAGCTGCTGAAATTCTTTTTAGGGAATATCAATATACAAATTGCACTCCAACTTTTCACCTGGGTCACGGATGAATAGACAGGAGGAGATGAATATCATGGATGATGGCTATAGTGGTGCTTTTAAATCATCCTGTTGCACTTAGGCATTGTAGCCCACGATTATATATATACCAAATAAGTCTTCAGTAGTCCAGAGGGATGATTGGCCAAGGTATTGAGCACTGCTAGGAATTTTGACAGCAGACGCTAAATGTTCTCAGTGCCAGAGTTTCACGGAAGTGGGCCTTTCTTGAAGTGAGTGGCTATTTCTGTCCTATTTGGGTAATTTAATCTCATCCATCTCACATTAAATTACAGGCTTTGTGTCACATGTAATAGTTATATTAAGGCACTCACCAACACTTCCTTTTAATGGTGGAAGGTGCTTTGGCTATTATTTTCATGGAGCAAGGTAGAAGAGAGAACAGAAGCCCTCACTTGCCAAAGGCCACACCAGTAGACAAAGCAATATGAATGGGTAAGAGATATGAACAGAGTTCAGAATCTTCCTTTAGAAGGAAACTGCAGCTGTTTCCTGGAATGGTCTAATCAGCTTTTCAGAGTCTGAAAACTGGCCAGAGATGTGATGGTTCTGAATGCTGCCGCCTTCAATATCAGCTTCTCCTTTGACAATGTCATACCACAAAATTCTCTATGAGTTCTCTATTTTGCACCATTAAAATTGAATTTCTAATCTTACTTCTTAAAAGCTTTTTTTAAAAAAAGAAAATCAATCCTGTTCTTTGTTCCCATGTCTTTCACTGCTGAACAACACTGCCTTTCTTTTTCCATTTGCTTACGAGAATATCTGCGTTATCACACTGGTTTAGACCTTTGATTTGAGTACTCATTCAGAAAGTGTTTATTGTATACACACTGTGTGTCAAGCACTGTACAGGCACTGGGCCAGAGCAGTGTCCAAAACAAACATGGACCTACCTAACTGCAAAGAAGCTGTGGGCTCAGATGAGCACTTATAGGTTTTGCCACCAAGAATAATAACAACCATAACAGTACTCTCTAATATTTGATAAGTTCTTATAGTCTAGTAATCCAGTCTGATTTATAGTCTGTCTCTGATAATGATGGCCAGAATAACAAAGAACCCTCCCTACCAGTCAATGAGTGCTGGCTTCTTGGCAAGCACTGGGCAACAGGCTTTACATTTGTTATCTCATTTAATCCTCAAGGCCCTATGTTGGAATGCTGTTGTCATTATCTCCTTTTTAAAGACAAGGACACTGAAACTTAGAGGTGTTGGTTAAGAAATTTACATCAAATAATACAACTGATAAGTAGCAAAGCTGAGCTACCCACCCTGGACTGTCTGACTCCTTAGTGGGTGCTCAAAATTCAATTGTGAAGAAATGAAGCATGTGAGGGAAGGACAATGATTTTCCCTTGATGTCTAACTAAAACAGTAAAAGGTATATCCCAGTTATTAAAACCATCCTTAATAATTTTTGCCATTCTTATTAATTTATCATGAATCTGTTTTCAGTATATGCCCTTGATTTGTTAAAAGCCACTCTGTCTCTCTTCCTTCTCCCTGCCAAGATAGTGTTAGCACAATGGTAAATTACAGCTGGTCATTCATTCTATGTGCTTTAAGGCTTACTCTATGCCAGAAACTAAGTGATGGAGACAGGCATGGCCCTTGCCTTCATGGATCTTCCAGCTTTGAGAAGAAGTCAGCCATTAACCAATTAATAACAAGTATGATGAGTGTTAGAAAGGAGGAAGAGGAGAGTGCTATGGGAAATACACCACAGTGGGAAGGTGACCTGGTTTGGGTGGTACGTGGTTAGGATGGCCTCCCTATAAAAGTGAAGAATAATCTCAGAAGCCATGAGTGAAGAGCTAGCATAAAGAGTACTTAAGGCAGAGGGTACAGGATGGCGCATGGTCTTGGGGCCTGAGGGAATACAGTAGGATTTATACACTGAAAAAACAGATGGCAGATTGGAACATAGAGAGGGAGGATTGTGGTGGGAGAAAAACCTAGTGAAGCAAGCAGGTGTCAAATCATGAAAGGCCTTGTGGATCATGGAAAGGTTTTGGGTTTTCATCATAGCAGCAATGGCAAGCCACTGGAGATGGCAGGCAGAGGAGGGCCATGAACATACTTGGGCTTTTAGGAGATCTCTTCATAGTGTGGAGAAGGGGTTAAACTGAGGGAGATGGGAAGCCCAGAGATCAGTTAGAAGCTTTGCGTTAGGGCTGTTGTAATTCTGCTATTCTTGGATTTGGTGAATCACCCCTTGACTCTCATATCTGTACCTTTTATAATTTTGGAAGACATCAACTACGTCACTGCTCATCCCATCCCTGTCAACTCAGAAGCAAATTTATCTGCCTTGAATGCATTACCATTTCAGATGACAGTCCCTGAGCTTTTTCCATTGTAGTGTTCTCCTGCCCACCTCCATAGCCTCTGACAAATTGTGGGCTGGGAACAGTCTCCTTTTCCTCCTCATCATATACTTTAGCTGAAACACCATCATGACTACAACTTAATTTTCCCTGTCCAAGCAGAGGTGATTCAACTTTCTCTTAAAATAATAAATCTCTTTTAAGCTTATATACTCACACTACTTCACTTGGATGTGTATGTGATTTTTTGCTTTTCTTGCTTGGTTTTATTTCTTTTGGCTTAGTTTCATTTTCATTCAAGTTCATCCATTCTGTCAATCTTAAATTAAGAATTCCATGGTGATGGAGAGGGGGGATATATATTCTTTGGTCCACTCACTACCCACCTGTACTCTAAGGGGGCACTGTAGGGATAAAGTAACAAATGTGATACTCTTACCCCAAAATGAATGGAAGTTAATATTAGGATGACATAGCAGTTAGAAATGCTTTTAGGTACAAGTAACAAATCTCAAGTAATAGTGGCTTAAACTATAAGCATATTTATTTACTTACAAGTATATAGGAAGTAAAGGGTCCCGAGGTTAGTTTGGCAGTTCAATGATGTCACAAAGGAAGCAGTATCTTTCAGCCTCAGGGTCTCTCATATTTAGGCTTGTTGTATGGTGGCCAAAAGATGGCTGTCACAGCTCCAAGCACAAAGTTTTCCCACGACAGCATCCAAAGCGGGCTTTCCCCTCAGGCAACACTGGCTTTTTATCAAAAGTAAAAATCTTTCATGGAGGCCCTTGCCTATGACCACTTATTGCTTAGAACTGGGTCACGCACCTATTACTAAACACCAAGCATTGGTAAAGGGAATGGCTTAGACCAATCATTCTTCTTTATCTATGATTGGGCACATTCCTGTCCATCAAAATTGGAGTTCCATTCTCAAAAAGGCAGAACACTCTGTCACATTTGGATTAAGAAATGATACTCATAAGACTTCTAAATTAGGGTCCAAGAGGAAAACCAAAGCAGGAACTTTCAGACACCAGAAGGAGAAGCAAATTAGTTGGCTGGTTTCCTAGTTCCCTGGCACATAAACAATCTTGAGTAATTCTCCTAACCCTCTTAAATATCAAGAGGCACTTAGCCTTTTCTGCTCATCCCACATACCTGTCTATGTCAAATTGGTAGTTGCCTTCCCAAGATCCATTTTCCCTTCTTCCTTCATAGCAGAAATTTGGTTTTGTTTGGAGCAGCAATGCTCGGTTCAAATACCCACACTCTCTTACAGTCAAGAGAGAGTGTGTGACCTATTTCTGCCTGGGGAGATGTATGTGGAGGTCACTGGACAGAATTGTTTGGCAAGCTTTTAGAAAGGGACTGAATAAGCTGGTGTTTTGCCCTTTGCCCTTCTCCCTCTCTTTGCCTAGAGTGAGGATGCCATGCCTGGAGGTACAGCAACTAAGTATGACAATGACAATGAAAATCCCACCTAAGAATGGCAGAGCAGGGAGATAGAAGGAGCCTGGACCTTGAAGGCACTGGAATGCACTGCCTCTGGGCCAACCTGCTTACTTTCAGACATCTTCTTACATGGAAAGAAAAAAAAAAAAAAACAGAAAAGAAAAGCTCCCTGTATTTAAGTCACTAATGGTTAGGGTGCAATTGCATACAGCTAAAAGTAATCCTGACTGATACACCTTCCAAACCTAGAAACATGGAATAAGAGAGTTAAGATGCATGTCAGTGTTTTTAAATGCCAAGGAAAAATCTAAAAATCTTTGTATGAGCAAAGTTAGGAGGAAAAGGGGAGTGAAAAATATAATTGTCATGACATTATGATCATGAAATGTCCCAGTGTTCTAACACTTTGAGCTTAGTCATTCTATCATGTTACCATATGCTTCATGGTAATATGATCCTCTGGTGGCCAAGTGATTTGGAAGAATCAACTCAGGAAGCTGACATTTGGATCCCACTGGTGATTTTTTAGGTGTTTAGATATTATGTTTGCTTTTGTTTGGTGTTTATAATTTTTCACAGTAATATAATTAGGGACCAAATTAAGTTTTACATAAAGACATCTTTACTGTGCTATTAAGGACGTGAAGAGTCCACATTTAGCAAATTTGGGGAAAAAGTCAGATGCTTCTTCCTAAATGGAACCGGTAAGTGCGTTGCAGATGAACATTAATGCAAAAATAGGCGTTTAACCGTTGATGATTGTGATGTAAAAAAAAAAAAAGTACTTTATTTTTTAGGAAGTTAGATTTACTAACTAGTGGATAAATAGATAAAATGAATTAGAGTATCAAAATGGTCATTAAATCAACTGGAACTTTTTCTTAAAGGCAGACACTAAAATATACCGCATATACTCAAAGACAAAGGTGAGGTTTTCTTTTCCCCCAAATATATTAACCCTAAGAAAGATGATTTTGCTTTATATTTGGATCCTTTCAAGCTGCTTCAGGAAGTTACAAAGGGCTGAATGAAATGGTCTTGCACCTTTTGGGTCATCTACTGGGTTCAGTTAAAAAAAAGAGCAAAGAAACTGAACACAGAGTCAGCCATGATTTCTGTGGCTGTGACATCACAGTTACGAGTACTAGATGTTGTTCTAAACAGACCTTCTGAAAATAACTTTAAAAAACAATACAAGAGACACATTGTGGAGCTCAAAATATATACTTAAAGGAGGATGGATTTTTATTTTTTAAAGAAGTTGCTAATATAATATAAATGGGTATTACAGCTTGAGTGTCATCTTCCAGAGATAGCATCATACGTGGATTTAAAGAGTGCCAAGCCTCAAACCAAGAGAGGAAGATAAGCTCTGGAAAATTCTGCTGAAGGGCTCAAAAAGCAGCTCTTACATGGTGAAGACTTTCATGTCAGAGTTTGAATAAAGTGTGTGTTTTTAAACATACAATTAAATGAATAAAATAAAAACTACAAGTAGATGCTTGAGCTATTTTTTCTATCTCCAAAATGTTGGTATGTTCAACATGACCATCCTACTTTTAATTTTTTAAAAAAATCTTCTCATTGAGAAAATAGAATATTGCTTTATGTTCATGGTTGCCTTATATTTGGCATTGCTAATTTCTCTTTCCAGTTTATTCTCACTATATCCTTCCTTGATGCTTTTCATTTTAATATAATAAAAAATGTTTTAAACACCTAAGGAGAGTCCCCAAATGAGTGCTGGAGTGACATATGCTAGCTCATGAAAAAATTTTAGAGTCCATAAATATACGTATGGTTAGGTGCCAGACTGATGAAGAAGGTTATTAATCTTTGGGTTTGAATTTAAGCTTATGGAGATGTTAGGTTTACTTTCTTTTTCTTTTTCAGGTTTCATATCAAGTCTACTTCCAAAAGAGTTATGCGTATAGTATTGTAACATTAACCATACCATAGCTCAGGCCTGTTTGTTTGCTTTTAAAATTAAACTTGTAAGGATATTGCTTTCGGGATCCTCTCTGACTATGGCCATCTGCCTATATTCTTTGTCTGTGAAATGAGTGAATGGGATCTGTACAGCATGATAAAGTTCTGTAGGGCAGCTATCTTTTGGTTTTTAACCTATAGATATCATGACATAAAGATCTGGAATAGAATGGTGTTGTGCCTTGTGGGCATTGAACCTTTAAAGATTTAACCATACAGAACTGGGGGAAAAGAGAGTGAGAATGAGAAGTACCAATTTAAAGAATATAGGCTGTTCTGTGAGACATTCCTCTCCTTGAACATATGCTTCTTAATAAATGGGAGCCGAGAGCTGGGAGTCAGCCTTGTTCTCCCGAACCTCTTACAGTGTAACATCTTAGTGCTGAGTGTGATTCCAGTATTGACATATTCTGCTGTGCATTTTTACAAAAATATGCCTGGTAAATCCAAACTAATGACTTCATCTCGGCTTCAACCAAAGAAATAGTTCTATGTTCTAAAGCTAGAGGAAATCCTTCATTGGTCTTATTGAGTGGCAATTCCACATTTTATTATGTGGAAAATTGAAAAGATTTCCAAAAATTGTTTTGACTCTAATCTCCAACTTGAAAAACTTGTTCCTACGTAAGATGCTACTGAGCTATCTTTGGTGCAGGGATTGTGGCTTTCTCAAGAGAAAATGTTAATAGGCAATGTTTTCAAGAGCATGGTGTTTTTAGTTTTGCTGCCTTCCAAGAGTGGTTCCCCTTTTATCTGGAAGTTAGCTGGAATGCAAATAACAGCTTTTCATTGTGTGTGTGTGGAGTGGAGGGGAGGGAGGGTAGTATGAAAGGGCTTCTGAAGAAGTATCCATGTAAAGGAGAAAAGCCTCTTTTCTAGGAAGGTAGGGGCATTTATGAAGCTGTGCCCCTCCCATTGGGGTTTATTTCTCTCCATTAAAAAAGAAAACAATAAGGTAAGTGGAATATGGTACTACTGAAAGTAAGAGTAGGTTGTATAAATTCCAATAAGAGAAAAAAAATGTATGATAAAGTCGCCTTGTCTAAAACGTAGAGGGCCTATAGTAAACCAGCTGAGGAGAGGTGCTTTCTAAGGGATTTCATTGGTCCTGGTTGGGCATAGAGGATGGCACTTCCAAGTGTAAGAGGAAACAGTAAGAATAGCTACAATTTATTGAACATTTACTTTGTGACAGGCATCATTCTAGGTCCTGGATAAACAAGCAATGAAAAGATCCAAGTGTTCTTGGACCTACCTTCTCTCAGGGGTATGTTTGGGAAGGAGGTGGTGGGAATGGGCAACAAACAAATAAATATACAAAGTAATGAGAAGTGATGAGAGCCATTAACAAAAGAAAAGACTGATGTAATGGAGTGACTTGATGGGGGTGAGCCACTTCTTTAGATTGGGTGGCCAGAGAGGGCCTCTCTGAAGAGTTTACATTAGAGCTGAGATCTAGGTAATTTAAAGATCCATTCTTTAAAGAGGTAAGCATTCCAGAGAGAGGAAAGAACAAGTGCAAAGGGCCTAAAATAAAAATGGTAACAAGTACCTCTTTATTATTAGTTGGGCGAGTGCCCAGTACTTTCCCAGCATAGAACATTGATAGAGCTAGGCTGACCTGGAAGGGGGTCCTAAACGGAACTTCCTTCCACTCTCAAATATCCCCCTCACATGAACAGTGTGCTCAAGAACTCTGAAGGGGAACCAGTGTGACATACGGGAAGGGGAGATTGAAAGTGTAAGGGCAAGAGCAAGATGAGTGAACATTGCCCTGGCTCATAGATGCTATTGCCTGAACTTGAGGAAAAGGCAGGAGAGAGAGAAGAAACTAGTTAGCCTGTCCTCAGGGGCAGACTTTTCCCAACTTAAGAAAGAAAAATTGGAAATGGGGGAAGGAAAACTTTATACAGTGACCCCACCCTTTAGTAAACATAACTCAGTATGCTTAAATTTGGCCAATTAAATTAGGAATTGCTCCTTGAAGGGATAGGGGTTGGGAATCAAATAAAAACGAATCCAGACTTAGATTAGTAGAGACTTTATTCAGAAAGACATTTGCGATAAGGAGAGTGTTCCAAACTCAGGACCTGCAAACTTCTCAAAATCAAATAGAAAAGGCCTTTCTTTTGTAGAGAGGGGGTAAGCTGACCTTAGTAGAAAGGAGAAGTTGCACAAGCAAGGGCCACGGTTGGAGGATTCTGGTAGGAAATATGTATCACTATAGACAGCCGATTCTTGGGATAAGTTGATAGGAGCGCACATTCTGCTTTTTAGTGTTTGCTCAGGACTGGGGGTATTGCGGCTTGGAGCTCTGTACCCCAGGAAAATATATTGTTAATCTTAATCCATTCTTGTGGGTGTGAACTCATAGTAAGTAGGACCTTTGAATGAGATTTCTTCAGTTAAGGTGTGGCCCACCTCAGTAAGGATGGATCTTAGTTCTATTACTGGAGTCTTTTTGAAGCAGGGTGAAGTTCAGATACAGAGAGAGAAAGCCACGGGAAGAAGCTGGAAGTCAATGGAGTCCAGAGAAGCTAGGAGACGGCACCACCACGTGCATCGCCATACAACCGAAAAGCCAAGGACCAATGTTCGCTGGCAGCCAGCTCCGGAACATCACAATCTTCTGGGAGGAAGCATCACCTTGATAACACCTTGATTTTGGACTTTTTCTAGCTTCAAAACCATGAGCCAGTAAATTTCTGTTGTTTAAGTCAACTTATTGCCTGGTATTTGTTTTAGCAGCCAGGAAACTAAAGCAAGGAACAAGCACAGGGGAGTAGAGAAGCCTGACTGAAGTTTTGTCAGGACAAAAGCAGAGGGCAAGAAATGGGTAGCTGTGCACATTTGGTCAGGTGGTATGAGGAGAGAGAGAAAGACCTAGTACCCTCCTCTTTACAGATACTGTCTTATCTGTTTTAGGTATGAGGAAGCCAAGCACATGAAGGATAAGGAACTACAGCTAAGTGGGCAAAATAGCATTTAAAAGCAGGTCTACTTGATACAAAAGTGGAGCAGACTGCTCTTTTTACAGATCAGGATCAATCAATGAATCATTTCATTCTAGTGCTCTAAATGAATTTATTCATCCCCCACAATAAAAACTTCACTTACTCTCTTGGATTGGACCCAATTAATTTCATCATTACATTTAGATATTTACCTTTATTTTTGGAATCATAATAATTTTAAAAGTATTTCTTTTTCTTTTGAGCAAAATTCCTGTAAAGAATTGACAATTTTACTTTCTTTGTGTTGAGAGATAGGAGGTGTCCCATTGTTCAGCCGGTTTCCATGGAGAGAATTGACAGCAGTGATAAAAAGGCATGATCATCCTCTCTACCTTTGTACATGAAGGGGCCAAAAGCCAAATAGTATTCCTCGTTCAAAAATAGAGAACCCGTTGCTTTTATTCTCCCCCCGCCCTCTCTCTGAATGTCTACTTTTTGTTCTTTCCTTATATAAAAGGTTAACGTGTGAAGTCTGCTCTAGTTATAATTACACAGTTTTGCCTTTCAGGAGACAGTTTTGCAACTGATGATAAAAATATTCAGTCTCCATGGGTAACTGTAGTAAATATGTTTTAAAAGGGATGTATTTTCTGAGAATAGAGGCTCTTAATGATATGTCTAAATTTATGACTGGTTATCTATTCCTTTGGTTCCAAATTCTAACTCCATATGTTTGTCCTCAATTTTCAGAGGTACTCAGAAATACTTAGTGATTGCTCAGAGTATGAAAACACTGAACTGGGTGGTGTTTTGGACTGGAGAGGGTCTAATAAATATTTATTTAATGCCTTCTCTTAAGGTCTACTTTGTGAGGCCGGGAGGACTGGATGGGGTTCTTATTTTGAATAAAATTCCATTCTATACAACATGTTAACTCATAATAAAAATAACAGCTACTACGTTTGAATGTTTACTGTGTGTCAGACATCGTATGTATTTTTTTTTTTAAAGATTTATTTATTTATTTATTTTTCCCCCTCTTGCTGCTTGTGTTTGCCGTGTCCATTCGCTGTGTGCTTTTTCCGTGTCTGCTTATCTCCCCCCTGCTGTGAGGTCCTGTTGCATCGGCCCACCGCGCTGCGCGGGCTGGCCTGCCCTCACAAGGAGGCCCCGGGTTACCCGGGGCCTCCCACATGGTAAATGGGGGCTCTATCAATTGAGCCACACCCACTTCCTGTTGTGAGGTCTTGCTGCATCAGCCCACCGCGCTGCGCGGGCCGGCCTGCCCTCACAAAGAGGCCCCGGGAAGTGAACCCGGGGCCTCCCATATGGTAAACGGGAGCTCCATCGATTGAGCCACACCCGCTTCCTAGCGTATGTATTTTACAAAGATTACCTCATTTCATCCTCACAACAATCTCATTAGGTAAATACATTTGTGTCTCATTTTACAATCTAGGAAATTGAAGGTCGGAAATGTTAAGTGACTTAATTAAGGTTGTACCCAAAGTGAGTGCCTGAGGCTGGATTTGAACCCATGTCTGTCTGACTCCAAAGCCTGAACCTCCAGTCTCCTAGAGCAGAGTTGGAATGTTAGGGCATTGAAGAGTGGCCGTCTTTGAAGAGTTTGGACTGGCTTGAAAGCATCTATTGTATTAGCTCTAGTCATCATCTTACAAAGTGTTAAAAGGTATAGCTGAGATCTGAGACATGGAGTCTGGCATTCCAAAAGTTTAAAAGTCTGCTTCTGGTTAACATTGCTGAAAAATTATCCAGAAAAGGCAGTTTGATAGTAAAGATTTCATGAATGTCTAAATTTGGAGGTGTAAACCCTGTAAATGTGTAGGAACTATGCTAAGGGCTCAGGAGGCCTTAGAAATGAGAGGAAGACATAAAAGAGATTCAACTTAAAGGAAAGAAAAGAAAGCTAAAACACCTTATGAAAAATAATCGGAAACAGATTTCAATGAGGAAGAGTAATGGAAAATAGACTCCTGCCAAAGGGGAGGTGAAGACAATGATATCTGGATTAGATCATTTGGGAGGTCCCTGGAGGCTCCAGCCATCGGCTCTCTATAAATTTATGATGATGGCAGTGATGGTGTGCAGCAATAGTAGGAAGTGCAAACTAGGGAAAAGAGGAAAAGAAAGTGTCTAAGTTGCATTGCATCATAAATCCTGGAGAAAAATAGTCTCTCTTCATATGACAAGGGTAAAATTGTGCCTCGAGTTCTCTATTTCATTTGGCATACCTTATTCCCATAAAGTAGCACCCTGGAGGGGGCTCAGATAAGGACCAAAAAATGAGTACATCATGGAAATGTCAACTAATAGGAAACTCCATTTGACTTTCCTTCTTGCTGTGGTTTTACCCTAAGCAGAAATTTCAAGGTAAAGAAAGAAGGAAGGAAAGAAGGAGGGGAGGAAGGGAAGGAGAATGGAAGAAAAGTAAATCCAGTTTCTAGAGTTTTGTGGCATTCCATAGTAAGTAATATTATCCAAGACAAGAATTAATGGATTTCATGGGTTCATATGCTTTCCTGGTAGATTGATAGGAATGCCTTTTTGGAAAATAAATGTGTCTTCCTCAATTGATAGCCCTATGGTTTGAGCCTAACATTCCATGTTGTGGTTTGGAAAGGGCAGGCCCTATCAGGGAGCCAATCTGCTGAGATGCAACCCAAATGACAAGGAGGGTTTCCCATGTATAGTGGATTCACCTTATGTACACCCAGAACCCAGCACCAGGGGAAGATCACCTGGAAGCCTAAAATGTGCAAAGGATAGCTGCTCGCTGGAGCCCCAACTGGAAATGCCAGCTTGGAAAGAATAGAAGCAAATTGCCAAATTCTCCTCTATAATACTTCAAAGGGCAATGTGTTTGTGGGTCTAGTGAAGCAAGACTTAGATTAAAACTTGCATATTTATTGAGTATCTGCTCTGTGCCAGTCCCTGTGGCAAGTACTCTTACATGCATTATCTCATTTAATGTTAAGAACAACATATAAATTTATTAATATATTACAGTGGGACAGTTTGGTATTGTTTATGAATTCCAAAAATAGATATTAGATTATGTTTGTAAACTGGTCTGTTCCTCTGGGCATATTAGATTGTATTAAATTCAGAGGTTTCACTTTTACTTGATTAAATTATGATAAAGGCTTTGATTCAGCCACGTCGGTAGGATGTTGAGTCCCTGACCCCTTGGTGGGTGGGGACTCGCAGAGAAACAACACGGTAGAGGAGAGAGTTGGAATTTTGATGCTGGAGCCCCAGAAAGTAAATACACAGAGAAGTAGATAGGTGAAGAAAGAGAGATGGCTCCATTAGACACGGCAGAGGACCCAGGAAGAGAATGAGCCTGATAGTCTACAGCTGACCATGTGAAGAGAGCAGAGCAGCTGAGCCTAGAAAGCAACAAGCCCTGGGGAGAGAGACAAGCCTTATGCTAACCTACAGCTGATAATGGAAGGAGCTAGGACCACGGATCCTTAGGAGGAAAAGGAAGGCTGAACTCTCACAGAGACTGCCAGCCATGTTGCTCCAACATGTGGCAACAGACTGGTGAGGGAAGTAACTTAAGATTTATAGCCTTGTGATTGTAAGCTTCTACCCCAAATAAGTACTCTTTATAAATGCCAACAGATTTCTGGTATTTTGCATCAGCACCCCTTTAGCTAGCTAATACAAACAGTTACAAACATTCACTATTAAAGGAGTGGAAAAAGCCTTGTTGGAGAGATTAAGCTCTACACTTCAATACCTACTTAGTAAAGATTCACTGGTGGTGATTTGGTAGTTATTATAATATAGTTTGAATGCCCAGACATCTGTAGATGAACTTTTCTTTTGTTCCTTTCTTTGGCCTAGCTCATTTGGTTTTCTCAAATATTTATTCTCAGGCTTATTTACATAAAGCAAAATAATCTATACCCTATGGCGTATGATTAAATGGTAAATTTGACTATATACAATGTTTGCCTTAGGTTCTGGCTTTAGCACTCAAGTCCCCTCCCTTAAGATACTGTTTGACTTGACTTTGTTCATATAACATGTTATTTTATTTAGAACTTTGGGAATAACTTGGAGTATATACATATATATTTATTTCTAAAACCTCCATTCTCTCTCTTTCCTTCACACAAGCCCTTTCTATGTGGTACATCTTTATTAGTGACAGAGTTAATTTATAAACATAGCATATCAGTCTGAAGAAAGATAATCTTTTAATTTAGCTCCAGGTGCTTCTTTTACTTCCTGTACTTCCTTAAGAATAATAAAGGGTATGACTGTGCCGTATTGATTTTTAGAAATATAAATCAACCAAAAAAGGCATGCAGATACTCATATTCCAATGAAGGTATTTCCACATCTTGTTGGGGGATGTGTATAGCAAAGCAATGAGGCCATAGGTACTTCTTACTTTCATAATAATCTTATGCAAGAGACTTATCATACAAGTTGCAAGGTTATTCCTTTATTTTCTTCTTATGCCTTTTATTAGATAACATCCCCAGTATTTTAAAATCCTATTACTATGTGGCAACCATTGCCTCCCAGTATGACAGATATACACCTTTATTCTCAATATGTTTTCATATAAATTTATTAATAGGTCAGGTATTCTTTGAGGATGTCCCAGACATTTGTCTATGGGGTTGTCCTGGACATTGACCTGTGAATTAACTGGTAGCATTTCATTTAAAGCAGACCAAAAGCTCCTGAAAATTTAAGGGATAATCAAGTTGGTTTCTGGTGTATGTGTGTATTTATGACATTTAAAGGAAACTGAAATCTAGATATAAATGAATAAGCATCAACACTGGAGGGTATTTGTGTAGCTCAAGTAAGTCCTGAGGCCCCACAGGCTTCAGTTTTATGATGGTATAGCAAATGAAATAATGAAAAATAATTCTCAATTCTACTCCTGTCTCTCCAAGAACATTGAAAGTTATTTTATTCATTAGGCATGGTGACTCTTTTTAAAATCCCCTTTACCCTTCCTTCTCCTTTCCAATGATCTTTCACTCTGTACTGCTAAGGAGCCAGGTACTCTCTCTATCAACCCTTTACTTTTAAATCACTATACTGTTTCCTCTCAAGGCTACAGTTTTAGCCCTTTTCTTCCTCTTACTGTCCTCCCACTTTTCCAGTTTTGCTTTTGTTACAATTCACACAATTCTGTATCACAACAATAACAAAAAGATACTTCTCTTAGAATTTGGATGACGGGGAAAGGCTAATAAGCAAAATAACATTTGTTTTGTGGGAAATGGAAGGCTTGGAGCACTATCATTTTAACAAAATTCGTCTCTAGTACACTTAAAAAAATTAAGCTTAATGCTTGTTAAACTCATTGTTGATTTGAAGCTGGGAATAAAGATTTATGAATTCCTTTGAAAATAAATTCCATGTTGAGAGTGAATTTTATAAATAGGAATAGTAGAAACCAAAAAAGAATGGAATTCATTAATTCAGGACAAATGTGGACTATGAGAGAAATTCCAGCAGATCACAAAATTGTAATATAGTTCATGAACAAATATGCCCCTTCAGGGAAAAATGATCAGGGGTCAGAGAGGACTTGAATAATAAGGCAGATGTTTGGCACTAATGAAGACCAAGCTGAATTCTGAAATAAATCAAGAGAAATCATGAAACTTTCTTTTCTTTACAGTAATCCTGGGAAGACATTTTCTAGTTCTTGTACTGATTTTAGAAAGAGTCAGGAAAAGTTCAACTAAGTTTGGAAGACAGTCACAGGTATGATTAACCACATTTCAAAAGAAAGGGCTGAAGTGTGAGGGTTCTAATAGAGGATGGCGCCTAATAGCTAGCTTTCTGTCCTCACTTGCAACATGAAGAGAGAATGGGTTTATAGAACAGCGAAGCACATCTCGCCAGCCCCTGGTAAAAATTATCACATGACATTAAAAGGCAGAAACTTGATTGTAAATAGACAGTGTGTTGAAGCACATTCTGGGGAAGTCTTAAGAAAGAGGTTTCATTCTTGGGCTCTTTGTAACTGTGGAAGCCGGAATAAGAATGCTCTAGGTTTATGTGGGCAGGGTCTTTCCCAACCTGGAATCAGTGATTTTATGAAATACCTAAAAGAATCTTTTACTCAAGATTATACAAAATGCCTTCATTTCTCTTGGTGGATATATGTGATTTAATTCTTGTTTCTGGAACATAATACTTACGCTCCTGCAAAGTTCATGAATATTTTTAATCAATCACCTACTCAATAGAGAAATCTCTCTCCTATAATGCTTGGCTAATTTAACATTTGGCCAGATCAGTATGGTTAAATAAGATTCTACCAAACTATCGCATGCCTTTGTGTTATCTATAAGGTATTTGCTAGGACCTGCATTTCCTTAAAGTTTGGTTTCTCCAACATTATCCTAAATCAAAACTGATCTTACCTTATTTTGAAATAGGTTTCACATCTTTTATATATATGACCAAGTTTAAATTTCTCTCTTGTCTGTCTTTCTCTCTTGATAACTAGGAATACCTACATTACATACTTTTCTTAATCCCAGTGTGTCAGAAATATGGTAGCTTGTAAGTTAATTTTATCTTTTGGAAATATACCCCAATGTAATAATACTGTAACCCAGAACCCTCAGATTATTACCTGCCTACGATGAGAAGAAAAGGCTGAACATGGTGTCTTTCTCTCTCGCTTATCATGGTGTGCATGTGTCTTTCATTAACAGAGAGAAAAAGGAAATTCATGATTGGCTTCCCACCACTTCAGACAAATGAAGGATTTTTACCAAGCTTTCAAGAAATTATACACAGTCTGTTTGGGGAAGTGGCCTGTGCTATCAATAGATAAGGTTTCTAGTTACCCAGGTGTCACTGCTGTTAATCTTTTGAATTTCAGTTTGGGGAGTGAATGCTCAAATGGCTCAAAATCCATCATGAAAAGATATTATAGACTGGGGGAACTTTCTTCTGGTTGCTTTAGAGGACAAACTGTTTCCAAGATTTGAAAGGCTATTTGGTTAAGAGAACAGAAATGATAAGTTTGTCTCCAGGTGACATTTATAAAAAACTCTTTATAGTCATTGAACGTCTCCCTGGACAATGCTTTTATTTTACGTTCTTCAAAAGGGTAGATTTTTGCCTTGATACTGTTGCAGCATAACAAGGTGTTTGTTTCATTTTCCTTTAATGAGAAAACAAAACAAAACAAAAACCTGTCGTTTGAGGCTCTCCATTCTCTGGAACCACCAGAATGCCTCAGAGTCATGGTTCATTTCAGTCTCAAAGTAAGAGGACATCCTCCCTGGCTCCCCCTTTCAGTTTGTGGTTCCCAATCCTAGCTCACCATCACATTACCTGGGGAGCACTGAACTCCATTCCTACATGATTTTAAAACTATATTCCCTTCCTCCATAACTTTAAAATCTCTGGTTAGGGAAAGTGTTAACAATGTATGAAAGACCACGTTTGGGTGTCATTTGGACTAAGCTGGAAGAGAAGTCACACTCTGAATTGTTTTTTCTTGTGGGAGATCAATACTGTCTAGACATGGTCTCATTAGGACTTTGCATTGACTAAGGCAGATTCAGTCAACAGCGGGGCTGAGATTTCTGTAATCTGGACTTCTGGGGGCATATTTTTGTTGTCCATTATTACAGTGAACTCCAGATTCTGTGTATCCCAGCACCATTCCACTCAACTATAGAGTTATCTTTGAGTGCAGGATGTGCCAACCCACACCTTTTGTCAAGATTCTGAATCTCAGAAGTTCTGGGAGCTGCTCTCTAGGCTGCCTTAGCCCGCTTGGTAATAGTTGCATAGGGCATGGGAGAGTCCGTGGAGCATTTAAATTCTCTGTGGTCTCCTAAACACGAAACAATTGACAGTAGTTCAACACACGTCTAAAGGCCTCAGCCTAAGCCATTCCAGAACGCCAGATATCTTTGTTGTTGTACAGTCTCCCTATTAATTTACTTTCTGCAAATAATATCTTCATGTAAGGAAATATCATCAGTTATTCTTTTTTTGTAAATTGAGCAGTCATCTCATTTACAAGAACTAATCATCTGCTTGAAAATATATTTCAAGTTGAGGGTTTTTATGATTACTTCACCTAAGATCAGAACTTAAAACTCCTGCATTGTCTTTGTTAGACATGCAGGCTGCTAGCTGTGCTGCTGTGCATGGAATCTTAAATCCTTCCTTTACAATTACTTGTTGGCATTTTGAAAGGGAGTGAAGCAATGTCTGAGCCACTAGAGGCCAGAGATGGCCCAGTCTGACCAGGTTTCTGATAGTAGAATAAATGTCCATTATTTGTTCAGAGTCTTCACCTTCCAACTTTGGTCAAGATAGTATAGTCATTGAGAAATAACGCTGATTATACAAAGGATTGCTCATGATAAAAGATCTCTTTCTGGGAATTTAAGTGTTCCAGTAGATTAGCATTATTGATCACCCACTTTCCAATAGTCTGCAGATAATCTTAGAATCCCGAAACTATCATTCCTCCCTTGTCTAGTGTAATTACCAGAACAAGGAATAATCTAATTAGAAGACAACAAGGATGCGTTCTAATTGTTCTAATAAATTATGTTAATATGCAATGCATGCAGTTACTTTTCAATAGGAATTTATTTAAAGGATTGACAGCTTGTCCTTTACTGCCACAATGCTTTCACTTCTTCTAAACAAGACAAACTTACAGTAAGATAGTAGTCTTCCAAAAATCGGTCAAATCATTAAGAGACTCTGTGTTTCCACATTGTACATACAGATGCAAGATGTATTTTGGATTCTCCAGATAAAACAATGACTCAAAATAGAAGAGGGTAAAGGAAAGATCAATAGAGTTCCAAAGTAAAAATCAGAAGCAGCTGTATTGTGATGAAGACTATGGACTTTTCATTTGTTTTCTATTATCCAGTAATAACAAATACCACTGCATGATAATATGATACTAACTCATATGATTGTATTTGCTTCATTTTAGGCATTTTACACAAATCTGTTAGATGCCATATTGTACTGCCTATATGAGATGGTGTCCTTAGTGAAGTCATACGACATTGTGGGCAAAAGTTTAGATCACTTCTGATAAGTCATATGTTTTTCTACAGAAAATGCCAGTCTTCCTGCTTATTTGAACATAACTCAGATTAAGTTTGCTTCATACTGTATGAGAAAAGTCTCAAGGCAATATGGATAAAGATGCCCAGTAGAATATGGAAAGAGATGAAAATCTGTGTAGAGAAGAAAGGGACGAGTACAGATTAATTTTGAATAAATGTGGACACTTTACATATTTCAGAAAAGCACATTCCCAGGTTAAAATTTAATGAAACTTACAAAGAGGAAGGGATTCTTTCTCACAATAAAAGTTGGGAACTTTGTGGGAATAGTTTTCCACCTCTGAAGGTCTAATCCATTCAAATTGTCAAGTTCATCAAAGAGCATGCTTCTGGGATATAATGCAGATTCTAGTTCATATTCATAAAATTAACTTATTTTAGAACAGCAGTCATAGAGACAAAACGAAATGATAGACATAGCATAACAATTGAAATTAAAAGAAAAACTATATTTAATGACAAAGAAATGTGAGCAAATTTTCTCCCAAACTGATGTGCATCCTAGCCTAACTAGGCTGATAATTTTTGGCTCTTTACTCCCTGTCTGTAAATATTCTAGTTCACTTCTGCATTTTTAATGGGAACTTTTCATGCTAGCTTTTTCTGTTTTTAAAAGTTTGATATTTCTTTCAAGGCCATTGGGCTCTGAAGAGTTCTTTCTTTGAGAGAGGACTAAGTGCTAGAGAGCTAACTGAAGAACCCTCACCACCAGCTCTAAGTTAGATCAAGTACTCAGGCAGCTCTTGCCTTCCTTCTATCGAAGGTAGGGACAATGTCTGCCTCTGGGAGGCTGCATGAATGAGGTACTCATTTCTTTTTAATAGTTGGACTGGAAAGGATATTTGGCTGTGGTTAAACAAACACTTTTGCTAACTCTTAACACCTTTTATTCTGCTCTTTATTTTTTTCTACTCTTTTCTGAAGTTATTTTTCTCCAAAAATGTGATACCGTTTAAAGACAGTGATACCCACCTATATGAAGGCAGAAATGAGTTCCACTTAAGCTCTAAAAATTCATAAGGGATGGAGAAGAGTATGTAGCTGGATAAAGGGTCAACATAATAAATGAGAGTAGTGGAATAGTGCCAGTCTCTGAACCTTTCTGGAGACCAGAGTGTAAACTTGACAAACTGCATAAATCTGATATTTTTTTCTCAGCCTCTGGCATTGAAAATTTTTCATATAGCAAATAATGCAAAATATACGTTAACTAATGTTAATGTTTCAACAAAACTGACAAATGCCAGGGAATTCTAAGCTACAGGAAAGCTGAAACACTTCCCTTAATGTGCTGCCATCTAGCCATGATCTCATTCCATGCTGCTGTTCACTGAAATAATGGAGCAGGCAGGATGGAACATGTTTAAAATGGAGTGTAGAAGACAGGGACTCAGCTGAATCTTCTGTTTTAATTGGCTATTAAAACATCCTACCAGTCCATAAACTAAATTTTGATTCATATTACACTAAAGATAAAATGTTAATAATTCATTGAAAAGCTATTTTAAAAAGGCCTAATAGTAACAATCATTGCTTTCAATATTATATTACCAGTTTCATCTATTTGGCAGCTCCCTGTGGTACATGGGATAAAATCTAAACAACTTAGTAGAGGACAAAGGGCCTTGGCACACCTCCCTTACCTGCTTCTTCTGTTTCATTACCCCTTGCTTTCTTGCAGATGTTCTATACTTTAGCCATATGTTAAGTTCTGTGCTTTCCCGAATGAGTCATCTTCTCCATTTCTTTCAGGGCTTTTGCTCAGTTTCCCCCTCCATATATGAACTCCTTTTACTACCCAACCTTCAGAACCCAGCTCATACAACTCACCTAAGAAGCTTCCACTGATTCTTTCAAACATTGGTGCTCACTCACTGTGACTAGTATATACTGGCATTTTTTGTACTTATCACACATCATAATCATTTTCACAAGTCTACTTCTCCTGCCAGATTCAGAGCTCCTTGTGACCTGGGGCATTTCAGATCAGTAGGAGCCAGTTTATTGTACATTTATTTAGCTCTCCCTATATGCCTCATTTTCTAGTTTTTGCTAAGGCTCAGGAACTTACAGTTTTCAAGTATTGAAAACTTACAGTTTTCAAGAAAAGAACTGTCAACCCAAAATACTATACCCAGTGAACATTTCCTTCAGGAATGAAGAAGTCAGGATATTCTCAGATGGAGGAAAACTAAGCGAATTTGTCACCAGCAAACCTGCCCTAAAAGAATGACTAAAGGAAGTTTTCTAAACAAAAAGGAAATGCTAAAAGAAGGAACCTTGGAATATCAAGAAGGAATAAAGAACATGGGGAGCAAAAATATGTGTAAATACAATAGGCGCTGACTTTCCTCTTCATATTTCTAAGTTTTGTTTGAAAGTTGAAGTAAAGATTGCAACACTCTCTCAGGTGGTTTAAATACATGTAGAGGAAATATTTAAGGCAATTATATTGTAAATGGGGAAGGGTAAAAGGACATAAAGAGAAGTAAGCTTTCTATACTTCACTTGATTTGAGAAATTATGGTACCAGTAGCATGTGATAAGTTATGAATATATAATGTAATACCTAGAATAACCACTAAAATAGCTATACAAACAGATGCATTCAAAATCACTTTAGATAAATCAATAAATCAAGTAGAATTTTTTTAAAAGTTCATGTAACCTACCAGAAGGCCAGAAAAATCAAAGAGAGAAACAAAAATTGTGAGAAGAAACAAAAACAAAATAAAATGGCAAACTTCAGCTCTAAAATATCAATTATTACATTAAGGTTAAATGGTCTTAATACACCAATTAAAGGCAGAGACTGGCAGAGCGGTTATAAAACATGATCCAACTATGTACTGCCTATAAGAAACTCACTTCAAATTTAATGTTATACACAGGTTGAAAACAAAAGGCAGAAAAATACATTGCATGCAAACATTAATAAAAAGAAATCAGGAGTGGTTATATTGATATCATGTAAAGTTGGTTTAAGAGTGAATAAAATTACCAGAGATAGAGAGGGACATTATATACTGATAAAAGGATTAATACACCAAGAAGATTTAGCAGTCCTAAATGTGAATGCACCAAACAGAGCTGCAAAATATGTGAAGTGAAAACTGATAAAACTGAGAGGAGAAATTGACAAATCCACAATTATAGTTGAAGACTTAAAAACCCCTATATCATTAATTGATAGAACAACTAGACAAAATAGCAGCAAGGATGAAGAAGAGCTCAACAATACTATCAACCAGCAGAATGTAATTGGCTCTAGTAGAACACTCTACCCAGAAACAGCAGAGCACATGCTATTTTCAAGTGCCTGTGAGATATATACTAAGGTCATAATCTGGGCCACAAAGCAAACCCAAAAAGTATAAAAGAATTGAAATCATAGAGAGTGTTTTCTCTGAACAAAATGGAGTCAAACTAAAAATCACTAAAAGAAAGATAATTTAATAATCTCCAAATACTTGGAAACTATACAATATACTTCTAAGTAAATCCATGGGAAAAGAGGAAGTATCAGGAGAAATTTTAAAAATTTATACAGATAGAAAAGTAGAAATAATACTATCACTATATACTGATGACATGATTTTCTGTATAGGAAATCTGAAGTGAGCTACAAAAAAAATCTGAAAAATCTGAAATTGATAAGGTTTAAGGATATAAGATAAACATTAAAAAATCAGTTTCTATATACTAGCAATGAACATGAACATGTGGATACTGAAATCAAAAATATAGTAACACTTATATAAACATTTGAAAAAATGCAATACTGAAGTGGAAATCTAATAAAACATGTCCAGGACTTTTATGCTGAAACTAAATAATGGGAATGAAAGAAATCAGAGATCTAAATAAATGGAGAGACAAACTGTGCTTATGGTTTAGAAGTCTCACCAAAGTATAGATGCCAGTTCTCCCCAAATTGATATATAGGCTTAATGTAATTCCTATCAAAATTCCATCATTGCTTTTCTATAGATATAGATGATTGTGCTCTAAAATTTATTTGAAAACAAAGGAGGAAGCAGATGTGGCTCAAGCGGTTGAGCACCTGCTTCCCACATGGGAGGTCCCGGGTTCAGTTCCCGGTGCCTCCCAAAAACCAACAAAAAAACAAACAACAAGCAAATAAATGAAAAAAACCCACTTAGGGGAGCCAGTGTGGCTCAGTGGTTGAGTGCTAGCTTCCCACATACAAAGTCCCAGGTTCAATCCCCAGTCCCGGTACCTCACAAAAACAATACAAAACAAAACAATAATACAACTAATATAGCTAAAACAATATTGAAAGAGAAGATAAAAGTGGGAAGAATCAGTCTAACCCATTATATAACTACTGTGTGGGCTATTGGCAGAGTGATACACACATAGGTCAATCAAACAGAATAGATAACCCCAAAATAGACCCAAATGATTTTTGACAAGTGTGCAAGAGCATTTGAATGGAGGAAAGAATGCCTTTTCAAGAAATTGTCTGGGAGAAGTTGGCAAAATTGTAAATTTCTAAGTCTCACAGCACATATAATACTTAACACACAATGAACCATAGGCTTAAATGTAAAATGAAAAACTATGAAACATTTAGAAGAAAACATAGAAGAAAATCTTTGGGATCTATGACTAGGCAAAGAGTTCTTAGACTTGATATCAAAGCCACAGTCCTTAATGAGGAATAAGTGATATATTGGACTTCATCAAAATTAAAACCTTTTCTTTGTGACTGACACTGTATAAAGGATGAAAAGACAAGCTACAGACTCAGAAAAAATATTTGCAAACCACATACCTGAAGAAGAACTAGTATCTAGAATATAAAGATCTCTTAAAACTCAGCTATAAACATCAAGTAATCCACTTAGAAAGTGGGCAAAAGACATGAACAGACATTTCACCAAAGAGGATATGCAGTTGGCAAATAAGCACATGAAGAGGTGTTCAGTGCTATTAGTCGTCAGAGGGATGCAAATTAAATCACCGTAAGATATCGCTACATACCTATCAGAATGGCTAAATAAAAAACAGCAACAGGAAGCGGGAGTGGCTCAGTCGATAGACCCCCCGTTTACCATATGGGAGGCCCGGGGTTTGCTTCCCAGGGCCTCCTCGTGAGGGCAGGCCGGCCCGCGCAGCCTAGTGGGCTGATGCAGCAAGCCCTCACAACAGGAAGCGGGTGTGGCTCAACCGATAGAGCCCCCGTTTACCATGTGTGAGGCCCTGGGTTTGCTTCCCGGGACCTCCTTGTGAGGGCAGGCCGGCCCGCGTGGCGCGAGGGGCTGATGCAGTGGGACCTCACAGCGAGGGGAAGATAAACAGACACGGAGAAGACACACAGCGAATGGACACAGC
>JAQZBX010013769.1:0-39434 GCA_029593785.1 Cabassous unicinctus
GGGTTTTTGTTTTTTGTTTTGATTACTGATTTCTCTATCTATGCTATTTCATTTCTCTTCTTCACCTTTCTATCTTCTGTTGTTGCTCTCTAATTCTACGTATTTTTGTTTGGTCTTCAAATTTTCTTGTTTTCATTTCTCTCTCTTGCCTTTTTTTTTTCTATTTTCTTTTTCTCTTTTTGTTTTTTTCCTGTCTTCTAATCATTCCAGTCATTTAATTATTCTATATATATTTCTCCATTCTGTCTCTCATTTCAATGTTTCTGTTCCACTTTTTAAATCTTATTTCCCTGTACTTCTTACTTGTGTTAATTACTCATTTTCCTAGGTCTTGTATAGTTCCTCTCCTACCTTTAACTATTATTATTACTATTATTCTTATTCTCTTCCTATCTCTTTCTTTTTCCTGGTCCTAATTTTTCTTCAAGGTAATATAGACAACAGTAAGGAAATAGAATAAGAGGAACAAAGTGTCAAAGAGGACCCTTGCCACAAACAATAACAACAAAACAAAACCCTAGAGTAGAGAAAGAAGCTAATCAGCTGAACAAACCCATCAAGATAAATAGATTCTTAGCCACCAACAAAAAATTGCAGGCCATACTAAGAAACAGGAAGACATGGCCCAGTCCAACAAACAAATTAAAAACCAGAAAGAGATGCAAAACATGAAACAACTAATCAGAGATGGCCAAACAAATATCAGGAATCAACTTAAAGAAGTGAAGGAAGAGATTAAGGATATTATGAAGACACTGGGAGAACATACTGAAGAAATCATAAACATATATTAAAATATAATGGATATGATGGTGATGCATGGCACAGTTCAAAAAAACAAAAATACACTGAAATTACGTAATAGCAGATTTGAACAGGTAGAGGAAAGACTCAGCAGTGTGGAAGACAGTACAACTGAAATCAAACAGATAGTAGACTAGATAGACAAAAAGATAGAAAAAAAAAACAGTAGGGACTTATGGATTTGAATGTCAACATGAAACGCATAAACACAGGCATTATAGGCATCCCAGAGGGAGAAGAGAAGGGAAAGGGGACAGCAGGAGTGTTGGAGGAAATAATGGCTGAATATATCCTAACTCTATTCAGGGAGATGGACATACATGTCCAGGAAGTGCAGCACACCCCAAACAGTATAAATCTTAAAAGCCTACTCCAAGACATGTGCTTGTCAAATTGTCCAATGCTCAAGACAAAGAGACAATACTGAAAGCAGCAAGAGAAAACAGAACAATTACATACAAGGGAAGGTCAATAAAATTAAGTGCTAATTTCTCATCTGAAACCATGGAGGCAAGAAGGCAGCAATATGACATAGTTAAGGTGCTAAAAGAAAAAAAAAAACTTCCAGCCAAGAATTCTCTATCCAAAAAAACTGACATTGAACAATAAGGGAGAGTTCAAAATATTCACAGGTAAACAGAAATTATGAGTGTATGTCAATAAGAAACCTGCAATTCAAGAAAAACTAAAGGGAGTTCTGCAGGTTGAAAGGAAAAAACAGGAGAGAGTTAGAAGAGAGTGTAAGAACAACTAAAAAGATAAAAAGAGAAATAAAAACAACATATAGCATACATATACCTAAAAAAAATATGGCTAATGCAATTAATTCCTTGACATTAATATTATTGAATGTTAATGGATTAAACTCCCAGTCAAAAGACACAGATTGGCAGAATGAATAAGGAAATGTGACCCTTATATATGCTGCCTACAATAAACCCACCTTAGACCCAGGGATGTATGGAAGCTTTAAGTGAATGGTTGGAAAACAATTTTACAAGCAAACAATTACCAAAAAAGCATGGGAGTAGCTATACTATTATCAGACAAATAGACTTTAAATGAAAAACTATTGTAAGAGATAAAGAAGGACATTATATATTAGTAAAAGTGGCAATTTATCAAGAAGAAAGAACAATCATTAACATTTATGCACCTAACCAGGGCTCTTCATAATACTTGAAGCAAACACTGGAAAAACTAAGTGGAGAAATAGATGCCTTTACAATTATATTGAGGGAGTTTAATACACCATTATCACCATTAGACAGAAAATCTCAACAGAGAATCAATAAAGAAACAAAGACTTTGAATAATACATTAGAGCATCTGGACCTAATAGACATATACAGAACAATACACCCAAATACAACAGGATATACATTCTTCTCAAGGTCACATGGCTCATTCTCCAGGATAGACCAAATGCTAGGCCATAGAGCAATGCTTAATGAATTAAAAAAAAAAAAAGATTGAAATTATGAAAAGTAATTCCTCTGACCACAATGGAATGAAGCTGGAAATCAGAAAAGGACAGAGAACCAGATTACGCACAAAGATATGGAAGTTAAACAACACACTCTTAGACAAACTTTGGGCCATGGAGGAACTCACAAAGGAAATCAGTATCTACCATGAAAGGAAGGAAACTGACAACACAACATACCAAAAACTATGGGTGCAGGAAAGCTGTACTGAGAGGGAAATTCATAGCGATAAATGACTATATTAAAAAAGAAGAAAGAGCTAAAATCAAAGACCTAACTGTACACCTGGAGGATTAGAAAAAGAAAAATTACTGAACCCCAAAGGAAGTAGGGAAAATAAAGTAACAAAGATTAGTGCAGAGATAAATGAAATTGAAAATATGAAAGCACTAGAAAAAGTAAACAAAACCAAAAGCTGGTTCTTTGAGAAGATTAATAAAATTGAGAATCCATTAGCTAGACTAACAAAGAAAAAACAAGAGACAATGCAAATGCATATACTAAGAAATGAAGAAGGGAATATTACCACTGACCCCAGAGAAAATAAAGAGTATCACAAGGGTATAATTTGAAAACTTTTATGCCAATAAAATGGATAATTTAAAGGAAATGAACAAATTCCTAGAAACACACAGGTAGCCAACTTTATAAAAGAAGAAATTGGTGAACACAACAGACCAATGAGAAGTAACAAGATAGAGTTAGTCATCAAAAACCTCCCAACTAAAAAGAGCCCAGGACCAGATGGCTTCACAGGTGAGTTCTACAAAGCTTTCCAGAAAGAACTAATATCAAACCTGCTTAAATTCTTCCAACAAATAGAAGTGGGAGGAACATTGACTAACTCATTCTATGATGCCAACATCACCCTAATACCAAAGTCATACAAAGATGTCAGGAGAAAGGAAAACTATAGACCAATAACTCTAATGAACCTAGATGCTTAAATGCTCAACAAAATACTTGCTAATAATATTCAACAAAACATCAAATGAATTATACACCATGACCAAGAGAGTTTCATCCCTGGTATGCAAGGATGGTTCAACATAAGAAAATCAATCAATGTAATACACCACATAAAGAAATTGAAAGAAAAAAAGCACATTATAATCTCCATAGATGCAGAAAAAGCATTCAACAAAATACAGCACCATTTCCTGATAAAAAACACTTCAAAATATAGGAATAGAAGGAAATTTCCTTAACATGATAAAGGGTATATATGAAAAACCCACAGCTAGCATCATATTCAGTGGTTAAATCACAGAAGTTTTCCCTCTAAGATCTGGAACAAGACAAGGTTGCCCACTGTTACTGCTCATATTTAACATTGTGTTAGAAGTACTTGCTCAAGCACTTAGGCAAGAAAAATGTATAAACTAAAACTTATTTGAAGACAAAATGAAAAAGTAAGACACGGGGAATAATTGGAAGAAAATGTCACGATACATACAAGACAACCGATCTTATGATTATGAAAGACATAATATAAAAAAAAAATTAAATATTTTTCATTCTTATCATTCCAAATCTTTATTTTTTCAATTTTTTGTATTTTACTTCTTATTTTTAAAACTATCATTATTTTTTCATTTTTTTATTAATTGTATTTAACGATTTTGTTTGCTTCATTTTTGAAGAAGTTTTGGATCACAGAAGGTTTACAACTATTACGAGGGGAGATCATTTCTGTGGGGGTTTGTAATGGAGGATTCATGGGAGGAGGGTGACCCGGGCATACATATAAGGCATATAAATGTGTTCAGTTGTTCATGGGGCATTGTCATGGTGGGTGGAGATTCACACAATGACTGAAAGAACACTGAATTCCCATCATGGGGTGCTCTGCCACATTCTCTAATAGAACAGCAAGTATCCCCTGAATACAGGGGGAATGACAAGGGAAGGAGGATGGTTCATTGATGGGCATTCGATATTGATGACTGTACTTATGAATCTTTACTCTGGATATTGAAACTTAGCCTAGTATTATAGGGTATCTAGGAGTTACCTCCTGAGAGCCTCCTTGTTGTTCAAATGTGGCTTATTTCTGAGCAAACTCAGAATATAAATGCATTACCTTTCCTTCAGCATGGGACATGACTCCTGGGGATGAGTCTACCCGGCACCAAGGGATTACTACCAAGCACCAACTAGCAATGCAACTGGAAAAAGACCTTGACCAAAATGGAAAAAGGTAAAGACAAATGAGTGTATATGGCAAGAGACTGCAAAGTGAGTCGGGAGGCCATTCCAGAGGTTATGCTTATGCATGTTTCTGCAGGATCTCATTGACTGCTAAAGTAAATACTACCTCAAATAATAGGGCTCATGAGGGCTCTGGAAATATCCAGACACCATAGTCAGGGCAGATACCTCAGGAGTTTGATGCCTTGTCAATGGGTCCTACTTTGGAATATCTACTCCCCCGTGTGATAGAATTGAACTCAGTTGTCTTCCCTATACATGGCACTTCTGACCCTTCTATTTTGAATCTCTATTAGTACTAAGGTTGACAGGGGTACAACCAAGAGACTAAAATCTTTGGGCTGTCCATGTGCCAGCTGGGCCCTGATTCTCAACAGAGTGGCAAAACCTATTCTCCAGTTCATTGGACTCACTCAGGACAACTAACAAGGGTATGATAATGGACAATGACCGTCCCAAGGAACCAGGAGAGTCTGCAACTGCAAGCAAGATAGTCCCATCCATCTGCCCCGTGGGATTGAAGTACCCTCTCAATTAGAGGTGGAGACGGCATCACCTTCCCAGAATCCTCAGGATTGGGGAATGAACTATGAACTAAAGTAGACTTACTGGTATTCTACTATAGACTTACTGTGGTTCTAGCAATGGAAGAAATTAAATCATTGATGCAGAGGCAGGGTCTGAGGAGGTGGGTCTGAGGGCAGCGAGAGGGAAAAACAAGTGAAATATGGGGGCATTTTCAAAACTTAGGATTTGTCTTGAATGACATTACAACAGATACAGGCCATTACATATCTTGTCATAACCTACAAAATTTTTCAGGAGAGAGTGTAAACTAAAATGTAAACTATAATCCATGCTTAGTGGCAATGCTCCAAAATGTTTTCATCAATAGTATCAAATGTATCACACTAATGAAGGATGTTGCTAACGTGGGAAAATGTGGGAGGTGTAGGGAGCAGGGCATATGTAACATTTACATAATCTGAATGTCTTTTATAAAAAAATAAATAAATATTTTAAAAAATAAATATAAAATTCTATATTTTTTGCATTGCTTCTGTAAATATTTCATGTTGATAGCCTTTGACACATTAAGTAATAACTAAAAGACAACTAAAAGTTTGAAGAAAAAGAAATGAGAATTTATTTTAATTCCTTTTGAGGAATATATTTGAAAATATTGATAAAGTTAGATAATTCGCTGGTGAGAAATCATTTTCTTATTCTTCTGATATCGGTTAAATTGTCACTACCAAAGAAAAGCTTACCTGAAACTCCACAACTAGTTCAAATATCCTTACTATGTATTATATAAACCCCAAACTTCTGCTTCATTGCTTACATACAGTTGCTATTTTGCAATTTCATTTATTATTTTATAAATAAACTCTGAGACTATAAATTATTCCATAGGCTAATGAAAACCATTTTGGTCATCATTTTGTTTTTGCCCCTAGCATGTCACATGGTACATTATAATAATTTAATATTTATTAAATTTATAAATTAATGTCAGATACACCATCCATTTCAGGTTTAAATGGATATACGTTTATCAGTGTATCCACTAAAGTAAAAAAGTCAGCATAATTATAAATCTGTGTGCAGTAAGGAAAACTAAAGCTCTTCTATTTTCCTAGTATAAAAGTTTGATATAGCTTTAGTTACTTACACCACTTTGAAAGAACTGAGGAAGTGGAGGAAAATATCTCATACTGCTATATGTCCAGTAGCAACTGCCTGAGGAGCTTAGTGCTTCAGCTTTATTTTTGTTTTCTTAATCTTGCAAAAGTTTCTATAATATGCACTCTTACCCAAACCTCTTAAAGGGAAGGAAGGAATGAAAAACATAGTGCCAACCTTAGAAGGAGTCGGGGTGGTGTGAAATTGACAACAGGTAAGTCAGTTCAACACACATCTTTGTCAATTTGCCATCCATAACCACTATTTTATTATATATAAATTGCAATGAAAGACACTAACTACGTTTTGCAGCTGCCTAATATTTTGTAGCTGTCTCTTTAACAATTGAATTTATGCAAACTCTCTTCCTTAAAGAGTAGATACAGAGTCCTATATGACACATTTATCTTTTTTGGGGTGATGTTAATTCTTCCTGTATTTAAATCAAAATCACCTTTTGATAACCTGTAATTTAATGCTTAATGTAGATGATTAACTACTATCAATACATGCTATATTAGATAGAGTTAATAGTAGAGAAGGGGATAAACAAGGATTGTTTTATACATACAAAATATGTATGCAAAAGAAATGAAATATATGATTTACTTCTGCAGACTTATTTCTGCAATGTTTCCCATGGCTTTTGTTGGTATGTATGGTGTGTTTTTTCCACTATTCTATATTCTCTTTACCCTTAACAAGCCTCTCAGCATATAATGATTCTTTGTCTGGTAGAGATAAACTAAATCTTCATTCCTGAAGGTTCTGTGCAATTAGAGGTCTTGCCTATATTTGGATTGCTGTAGTTTGCCATTACATTTACCCCAGGAGTTGCTGTACTAAGTAACACTGAAGAGATGTGCACATCTTGCCTACTCACCTTGTGGGTCCCCAGTAATAAATATCAGTACAGTAATCCATTCCTTTAATGTTGATTTAGTGTCATGAGAAGCACAGAGTGTCCAGATGGCAGTTTCACTTCAATCAAGAAGGAAGGTCTATTTTTTCATCCCCTTGAGCCTGGGTGGCTTGTGACCACAAACTAATGTGACATTAAATGACTTCTTAGGGTGATCTGAAATTGTGATACAGCTTAGGCTTGCTTTTCTTAGGTCACTAGCCTTGGTAGCCTTGAGCTTTGTAACTCTGATGAATAAGCAGTCCTATTATCCTTGTGACCATAATCTCAGGAATCCCAGATGATATATACATGCCAGATATAGATGTTCTAGCCAATATTCCGGGCTGAGTTTCCAACTGACAGCTAGCATCAATCACCAAACATGTGAGTGATGATTCCCGGCTCCAGGAAACCAGGCCTCCAGCATTCAATTCTTAGAGACAGAAGTCCTAGATATCATGGAACTGAGAAAAGTTGCCCTTGTGCCATTTACAATTTCTTGACCCAAAGCATTTGAAAGAATAATAAAAATTCAGCTTTTTTTACACCACTAAATTATGGGTGTTTTGTTATACAGAGAGAACTGTGACATGCATTACTATCATATTTACTCCTTAATCTAGACCAGTTTTTCCTGGATATGAAAGAAACAGCATGATATTTTTGTTGCTCTTTCATAGCATATAACAAGAATTTAGGAAATGTATCCAAAGGTGGAAAGTTGTCAGCAGTTGCAGCTAGTGCCATAATTGAACTTTCAAAAAGGCCTCCACATTGTATCAAATTGACTGATTTAGCTTATTAGGGAACTTGGTAAGACTAGTGAATTAGTAAGCCCTTGTCCAATTCAGCACTTTATTTGCCACAAAATGAACTTGTCAGTCAGAAGCAAACTTTCATGGAATATCATGAAATTAGATAAACATTTCAAAATGATATATAATTTTTAGTAGATAGAAACACCATACATAGTGGGGACAATCCAAATAAGGAGAAGTATCTATTTTCAAAAGCAAACACATTATGACACCTTCCAAGATGGAATTGGCCCAAGGTAATCAACTTACCACTAAGTAGTAGGCTGTTCTGCCAGAGATGATGCCTTATTGAGAACATGTTGATTATCTCTACTATTGGAACATTGGGACTCAATAGGAGTTACAGCTAGGTCACTCTTGTTAATAGAAACCCATGTTGCAAAGCCTATAACCTCCATTACTGCCAATATACTCTTTTCATCTATCTGTTGAGCAAAGACAGAGACTAACATCTGTAGAACTCGTCTAGTTACCACCATTATATTGACATCTTTCTCAGTTTTCATTGTCCTTTAGTGAGCATTCTTGTAGCAAGCAAATATACTCAAACCTAGTACTCATTCCAAGATACACATCTATGTACAATTTTCCAGATCTCCTTTGATACCAATTTTCAATGTTATCCCTTATAATTCTTTTAACAATGAAGCTTAACTAATATCCACTTCTGTGAATTAACATAGGTTGATAACCCCGCCTATCTTCATTTCCAAGCAAAATGAACAGTAGGATAACTATTCAATTTTCTGCCTACTGTGAGAATGTCCTGCCACTCAAGTGGCACAATATTGCTCCAGTCATCCATTTTCAGGTAGTGCCTGTTTATCATGTAAATATACCTGGATTGTTTCATCCTCAGTGACACGGTCATAAAGAACTCCCCATGAAGACATCACTGTGTATTGATGAAAAAAATGATGCAATAAAACAAGAATAGGATCCTGAGCCATTGATTATGCAGCTAACTTGGGCTTTCAGAAATTGGGTGGACACAATCATATATACTTCCAGTCTAAGTATGCTGGCTGTTAAAGATTAGAATACAGGGCTTGAACTGTAGGAAAACTGGTGGATTGGAGGACAAGGAAGCTGCCATTCAAAGCCAGAGGAGGGATGACTGAGGCCAGAGTTGCCAACACTGAAGGGTTCTACATGATGCAATGAAGAGAATGGTTGCCAAAAGCTTACTTGCCAGTAGTTGGAATTTTAAAAAAAAATCTGAGAAGCTCCCAGAATCTGTCTTGGTCTGTAATGTTGAAGAGGATGATTCTTATGAATCTATTTAGAAGACACTGTGCCTAGCTTGTCTGTTGGTCAGTCTGGCTATAAATACCTCCAGACAATAATGACCTCTGCTTTGCCTTTCCTTCTATATGTCACATATGTTTTTCTTATTGGAAGAATCTAAGATGGAATTATGCAGAAAAATGGAGTATGGAAAACCAAGTTTCTAGCATTAGAAAAGAGTGGTAGTGGTTCTGAGTCAACATTATATAATTCAACAATATAAGTAATGAATTAGTTATATTTACCAAATTTATTATTTTATTAATAATAATGAACACTTAGTGCTAGATTTTTTTTTTGCAAAGGACTGTTAAAATTTCCACATCATACGTAATTATTTTACTTTATTTCTCAGAGATATAGTATAACATTTGCAACATTACTTTATGAAAATTTTACCCTTTAAAAAACATGCTAATGAATACACCTGAAATATTTCCTGTGCAAAACATTATTTCTTACTCTTTAAAACTTGCCTTGGCTGGCGGATGTGGCTCAAATGGTTGGGCATCTGTCTGCCATATGGAGGGACCTCGGTTCGATGCCTGGGACCTCCCAGTAAAATGAAGAAAAATATAGAAGGTGTGCATGATTCCAGGCCCTGCACACAGGCGTGCCAAGCCCTGCCTAGCCATGCAGCAAGATTATGATGTAACAGGAGAGAGACAGAGGGGAGAGCCATGATGAGACATGCTGAAAAAACCAAGACCTGAGGTGGCACAGGTGGTAGAACACCTCTCTCCCACATCAGAGGTCCCCAGGATCGAATCCCAGTGAAGGGGAGCAGAAGGATGAAAAGAAAGGGCAGGAAACAGACAAAGAGAATTGTCCAGTGAATGAACACAAAACAGCAAATGCGGGATGGGGGCATGGGGGTTAAAATGGTTAAAATAAATAAATCTTTTTTTAAAAAAAAGCTTGCCTTTAATCTATTTACTATTAAATGATACCAGTTTGGTATTCTTTTATAAAAGTTAAAAACCATTAAATTATTTACATATACTTTCATTCTAACATTGTCTCTGAGAATTGCTATAATGTATTCCTATTGATTGCTTCCTTAAAGAAAATGCTTTAATTTTTTGCAAAATCATACAGAGTAAAATGTACATGAAAATTTAAAATGTGTTATATACAATTTAGAAATTGGAGGTAAAAAAGATTGCAGAATATCATCATAGCATTTTTTTAAAATTGTAAGTAATAATTTTACATAGTTTTCAGGTATATTGTAGGCTTTTCTAAATATAATCACATGAACACTAAAATGTTGAGAAGTTAGCTGTTCTCTGCCTCTCAAAAAAGTTTACTTCTGAGGAGATATAAAAATTGCAATGTCATGTTTTTACTGCACTATTAATATTACCTGTGTTCACACATAGAAAGGTTTTATTTCCAAATTCCCCTTGCAATTAGGACATTTAGTTGAACTGTACACAAGGTAAGATGAACAAATTCATTTAAGTGACTTTCTGGCCTGGCCCTTTAAATATCCTGTATAACAGTCGAATCTGGTTCTTCCTTTTTCTTAGTTTGCCTTACTTTTTTTTTTTTTAAGGACAAATACGAAATGTTGTAACAACACAATGTAGGCAGCCCTGGTGTAAAGTTGGAGGAGAGAAGACCAGAAGAACCCAATCAAACTGTTACCTGACTGATAAATAAACCCTTATCGTGTTGAGTCTTTACTTCAGCATTTATGTGTTACTGTAGCATAGCCCAGGTTATCCTGATTAATTTAAGAAACAAACAGGCTGAGAAACTTTCATAGGAATCTGTGTTAAACCTATAAACATTGACACCTGGATAAAATAATTGATTCCTGGGGCGTCTTATTCAGGTAATTCATATTTCCTGAGAAAGGGAAAGGGAAGTGGGTAATCTTTGATAGTAAGCAAAAACAAAAGCAAACAAAAAAATAAAAGCAACTGATAGAGAGTTGCTACTTTACTCTTAGGTTCTTTGACGGACTTTTGCAATGGCAAGTTCAACTTTGCTAGAAAGCATTCCATTTTGGAATGACAAGACCAATTTGCTAGTAAGCTCTCTTAATGAACTTGCAGAAATACCATTATATTTTTCCAAGATATGAAGTATTTAATTATTTTTTTTTTTGAGGGGAATGATAAGCTGACCTCATTAACTCAAAAAGAATCATTAATTAAAAGTATTTGTGTGTTTACCAATGACAAAATACCAGGTATCTGCCATGAAAAATAACATTAAATATTTAGATATTTTTTAATAAAAATGCATATTTCCCTAAATTTATCACTTTATTCTAGTAATTATTAATGAGTCAAAAATTCTATCACAGTATAACCAACTGCAAAAGGTCAATATTTTAAAAATATATTGAAACACTAAAAGCAGGTTTTGCCTAATTTTGAGGGAAGAGCAAAATAAATTGCACAGTAATATTTTGTCTTTTTCCTGTCTTGTAAGAAAGCCACAATTTACACATCACTGATAGAGTAAGGCAGTACTTTCTAAAGTTTCAAAATAAGCAGCTACTATAGTCTTATTTTCCTCACCTAGTTTTAAAGGAAAGTGTCTTAAAGTCTTCGTATTACATAATGGCAATGCTTATCTATCCTTTGAGAAGTGGAGTGGGTTGCCAGGAATAACTAAGATTGCCACAACTCTCCATTGTTCTTGGCTAGTGGCTGGTTGGCACAGTTGTCAGTTGCTGCTCTTGGTCATGTTTCAGGAATTCTGTGGTATAAAGGAAGGCAGGAGAAGATGAAGCCAAAGTAAGTTAAAACACTAGGAGGGAAGTTCATATTTTCTTTAAATCTTTTCTATAATGAATGAGTGATTCTACCCAGTGATTTAATTCATAGAGTCAAGACTTTCCCTGAATGCTATGTATATGTCTACAATCTGCTGACAAATGGTAAAAAGAAATTATCACAATGCAATGTGATAAATGCACTAATAATGGTGTATACAAACTCTGATTTAGGAATGAAGTACCATAAGGTGAAATATACTTGGATCATAGCTCTTGCATTTAAGATTACTCATATAAAACTTATTACATAAAAAGGAATGTAATTATGAATGTAGTACTTCTGGTAGCTCACAAAATTAAAGTTCCCCTCCCCTGTTATAATTGTTTGATTCTAATTGATTTTGTTAATTTTCACTTAGTAATAAAACATTTAAATGGTAAATTAAAATAAAGAACAATACATATGTATAAAAATTTTAGAGAGGGAATTACCTGTTTCATTATTCAAATTATCAAGGCTTCTTTATAACTGTAATCTACTTCCTCAGGGTGATTCCATTCCAAATCATTGTCATCTATAACATTAAAAATTCACCATATCTTATCATGGAAGTCATTAAATTAGGTGCTTCCAACACCAGGCTCAGAATCAACCTTTTACATCATATTCTGATTTATCCTCTACCTGGATTTAGCCAAACTGCAAGGTTCATGGTGCAGTCCTCCAGACTGCATATTTGCCAAAGAAGTCTGGCCCTAATTGCAAGGAATTAGGGTCCAACTACAAAGTTATAGGAAAGAGTCCACCCAAGACCATTGTCACATGTGACATAAAGTACAAGTTCAGAAGTTTCAAAAAATGACCTCAGATTCTATAATTTGCTAAAAAGTCACACAAAACGCACTGAAACTTATTATACTCCTGGGTTATGTTTGTTACAGGTTAAGGATATACTAAAATCATATATATAAGGCAAAGTCTGGGAGAGTTCCAAACAATAATCTTCTACTGTACTCAAGATGTATTATCCTCCTGGTGTCTATGGGTGGCGACACATAAGGAATGTTGCCAACTCAAAAAGCTCACCTGGACTCTGTATCCAGAGTTTTATTGTGGCTTCATTACATAGACACAATTAATTGATTAATTGTCCATGAAGCTGAACTGAATTGCCTTCCCATGGTCAGCCCCTCTCCAAGTCATCTCATTAGCATAAACTATGAGATTCTCTTTGGGTAAGTACAAATTCCTTACTACACACTCTCCATGTTTGATAGGGAATCCATGATTACAATTGAAATGACTCTCACAATCTTTTAGGCACAACCCAACCCAAACACAGTTGAATGGGATTGTAATTCATGAATGAATGTCTTTAGGAGATCCATAGTCTCCCCTGACTATGGATGTTGCTAAATCAAAATCAATTATTCCTTCTTTCTTTTTCTTTCTTTCTTTCTTCCTTTCTTTCTTTCTTTCTTTCTTTCTTTCTTTCTTTCTTTCTTTCTTTCTTTCTTTCTTTCTTTCTTTCTTTCTTTCTTTCTTTCTTTCTTTTTCTTTCTTTCTTTCTTTCTTTCTTTCTTACTTTCTTTCTTTCTTTCTTTCTTTTTCTTTCTTTCTTTCTTTCTTTCTTTCTTTCTTACTTTCTTTCTTTCTTTCTCTTTCTCTCTTTCTTCTTTATTTTTAAAAGATTTTTAGATTACATAAATGTTACATCACACTTATAAGGGATTCCTATATATCCCACCCCTTCCCTTCCCACACTTTCTCCCATTAACAACATCTTTCATTAGTGTGGTATATTTGTTACAATTTGTTACAATTGAAGCATTGCTACTAACCATAGTTTGTATTTTACCCTGTGGTTTATACTTTACACTGCATAATTTTATAAGTTTTGGCAAAATGCATAATGGCTTGTATGCATCATTGCAGTATTATGCAGAATTATTCCAATGTTACAAAATTCCAATGAACCCCCCCATATATTCTTCCACCACTGACACCCTGCACCATTGATCCTCCCTACAAAGTTATGACTTTTCTGCAATCCAAAACCTCCACAAAAACAAAGCCAACAAAATTAGCAATATTAAAATACAAAAACAAAAAATAAAAAATATTTTTTGCATTGTGACTTTCTTCACCATAAGATTTGTTATCTTTATGTATATCGGCAATTTCTTCTGTATTTTCCCCCAATATCTTCTTTTTTTTTTGACTTTGTTTTTGAGAAGCTTAAGGTTACAGAAAAGTCACATAGAAAACGCAGGGGATTCCCATACACCTCACTCCCTTCCTTCCCCACACATCTTCCCCTATCAATAACATTTTACATGAATATGGTACCTTTGTTACAATTTATAAACAAACATTGAAGCATGCTACTAACCATGGTCAGTGGTTTGAATTATGGTTTACCTTTTGTACCACATACTTTTATAGGTTCTGACAAAATATATAATGGGTTGTATCTGTCATTACAATAGCACGCAGAACAACTCCAAAGCCCCAAAGATGACCCATGTTCCACCCATTACTCCCTCCCTCTCCCTTCAGAACTTCTGGTAACCACTATCTTTATATCCATGTTATAATTTCTTCCATTACTACAATAATAATAATTCTACTTTGGTCCATAATTTTATTCCCCCCTTATTCCTCAATCTTGAGGATTTTGAGATGGTGATGCCCACTCTGCTTCAGATTGTGAGGAAGCTTAGACCTTAAGGGGCAGATGGAAGAAACTCTTTTGCTTGCAGTTGTAGGTACTCTTTGCTTTTTGGGGTGGGGGTTGTCCACCATCATCAATTTTTTAGTTTCCTGGGTAAGTCCAATGACCTGAAGAGTAATCTATTCTTGATATTTATATAGCACTGGTTAATGGCTGTTTAATAAATTGACGAAAAATGTTCAAGGAGCTGGCTGCAAACTGTCTTTTCCTGGTTTGGGTCAGATTAACTCTCACAATCTCTTACATTTATTTTTCTAAACAGAAGTCAGTTTGTCCTTGGCTGTAAATTCCTCCTCAGACAAACATCATGTCATGTGTGAAAACATATATTCCATGACATTTCTTTTTTCTATAAGAAAAAATAAATATGTATATATATGTTATGTTTAAAATTGCACTGGTCATGATAAACAAGTTTGGGATGGCTCTAGAGTTAGACTGTAATTTTAACAAAGTGAATGAATTTTGAAGTTCAATTTAATATTATGCAAAGTATCATCAATCTCTGGAAGTCTTTAAGAATAATATCCTCTTTAGAATATTTAACAAAATTGATTTTAACTGCTTATTTATCTCTAGTTAATCTTTTTAATTTTAATTATCACTTAATTTATTTTCTTTTACTACAAATTTTATTTACAAATTTTATTACTTAATTGGAAAACCTAAGAACCATTTATAATGTTTTTCTGTGTCAAAATACATCCTAAGGCCCAATCAATCAATTCACGAATATAGTTAGAAACATAGACCATTGATAAATTAAGTCAATCTTATGTCTTTGTTTTTTTTTGTGGCTTTATGCATTTAAAGTTAAATTATTTTCCCATTATATCTACAGATAGATACATTGTGCCTATATTTTAGATATACTTATTATGTAATTGTTTGAGAACAAAATTATGTTAAATTTAATTTGTCATGGTTTATTGAAAGTACAAAGTAATATCACTTAAATGGTTTTCAGTTTCCTCTCATTATTAAAAAAAATCAAAGGTGCCCAACTTAATGATATTTGAGTTACACAATGCAGGATAATTAAAATTAAACAAAATATGTGAGATAAAATTCAAGATATTTTCATGTGTTTTTAAACAGAATATGTATAGCATACCTTTCTTCATAGAAGTATTCCAAGATAATTTATATGAAATAGTAACTTGACATATTAGGAAGCATATTTCCAAAAAATGCTGATATTTTTCAGTAGATGTCAACCTAAATTCTGCCTTTTAAAACTGTGGAGAAAACCAGACTGTGAGCTATTCTAAAATTTCTAGAAGTTCATGGACTCACTTTTGTATACCTGGACCCTTTACTTTCTTCACTGCAATTTCATTCCTCTTTGTGTGTTACCTGAGTAAAGGGTTTCCCTTATCCTAATGTTCAGATAACATGCAGAGAAAAAGTGGCCACTGGAGATTCTGAGGTCAGGGAGAGGGAAAACAGGTATAATATGGGGGCATTTTCAGGACTTGGGAATTGTCCTGAATGATATCGCAATGACAGACAAAGGCCATTATATATCCTGCCATAACCTACAGAATTTTGTGGGAGACAGTGTAAACTACAATGTAAACTATAATCCATGCTTAGTGGCAATGTTCCAAAATGTGTTCACCAATTGCAATAAATGTACCACATTGATGAAGGATGTTGTTAATGTGGGTAAATGTGGGCAGTGTGAGAAGCAGGGCATATGGGAACACCCTATATTTTTTATGTAACATTTATGTAATCTAAATATCGTTTTTTAAAAAAATACAAAATTTTAAGAAAAAGGAAATTGAAAACTGAAGAAAAATAAAGTCAATAAAAGTCAGGAAATACGTTGCTGGCTTTGGTTTTCTCAACCATAGACTGCTTAGGATGCTGATGGACTGATTCCTGGACCTTTTCATGAAACAGAGTATTTCAGAGCAATTCTGCCAATGCTTAGGTAGGGAAACATTCTCCGTAGTCCAAGGAGTGGTCTTCTATAATATCTTGAGTTTTTTCCCCGTCTAGAAGGAAAATGAGGGTTTTGTAATTTGAAAATACACATACACTTGTCAAAATGAAGTTTAGGCAATATATCCTTAGATATGAAATGTTGAGAAATATTTTGTCTCTGATGTTTTTTTCCTGAATCTTTAAAACAAACAGGAAGTTGGTATAATTAAAACCACATTTATTGAACACCAACAAATGCTAATTTATTACCATTGCATCTTAATTAAAATACTTCTTTTATCTACAAAGGGAATAGATATCAGAGAAAAGGAAAGAGTAATAAAATATTGAAAACATCGTATTGGCATTCTATTGAATTTTTTAAAAATGCATGGAAGAATTGTTAATGGTAATTAATGTTAAAGAGGGAAATATTAGGTCTTTTTAAACTGTGACTTTTTAAAAAAATTTTTAGTTAACCCTCCAAGAAATCCACTATTAGTTTTGTATCTTGAATTATAACCCAGATGGATCTGCTGTGCTGTATTGTATATTTTTCCATTTGCCTATTTTAACTCATATAAAGGTGATATTTTGAAAGGAAGAAAATCTAGAACCAGAATTTGAAATATTTTCCCAAATGCTTCATTGGTCATAGGATCAAATTTATCAGTATACGTGCTCTAACAATTATTATTTTCAACAATACCTAACTGAGCTGATAATAAGAAAGAAGTATGGAAGTTTACTCTAAGGTAAGAATGTTAGATGGTTTCAGAAACAAACTTGTATGGTGTGACTTAGACGCAGGTTGGATAAATAAATATCAGTGAAATCATCAATACTCATGAAATCCTTCCAGTTTGCTCTTTTGACAAAATTAGAGTACGATGGTTAATTTTATGTGTCCACTGGGGTGGGTTTTGGTTTCCAGTTGTTTTGTCAAATATGGTACTCTTTTTTTGTGGAGGTCAATTGTAGATAAGAGTAGTGTATACTAGTATGCAATCAGTTGACTTTAAATAAAGGAGATTGCCTTCCATAAGGTAGGTGGGCCTTAGCCAATTACTTGATGGTCTTAACAAAAAGATCTGAGGGTGACAGAGATCAGAAGAATTTCTACCTCAAGACTTCAACATCAAATCTTACCAAAATTTCTATCCTGCCAGTCTCCCCTAAGGAATTTGGACTCAAGATTTCAACATCATCTTTATAACAATTTCCAACCTACAACCTGTTGTACAGAATTTGCACTTGCTAGGACCCACAAATGTGTGAGCCAATTCCTTAAAATAAATATCTTCATATTTATATATAATGTTGGTTCTGTTTCTCTGGATAATATTGACTGACACAACTGACAGTGTCCAATTATTTTTTTTCATCTCCCAATTATGTTTTATTTACAATTTTAAGAGAAATAATAATTTAGGGGTAGTGAATAAAAGTGAAAAAGAAAACCAGACTGCCATGTAGAGGAATAATTGTTGCCAATGCAAACAAGACTGACCCAGGCTTTGCAATCTGTAGGTTTTAGTAGTCTTTCTTCAGTGACAATATTTACTCCATATTCGGAGCTCCCTTGATTTAGTGAAAGCTTAATGTCATTTTATTGCATTATTTTCAATTCAGCAGGTATTATCTAACAATCCCACTGCTCATGGAACCCCGAATGACACTTGAGATTTTTTCCTTTTCCGATTATAATATCTGCTAACCGATAATTTTCTCTAGCATCCTTAGTCATTGTACAGGCAATTCTACTGAAAATCTCTCCAGTTAATTTAATATTTAATAAGAGTTAGTAAGAGACCCCTTTAATAAACAAGTTCTAATGCAAAGTGCGAATGAACATAAACTTTTGTCAATCCATACTTCTTTCTATTGATTCATTTTCTTACTAGGGATCTGATGTCATTTCTCAATACAGATTAGCTCTGAATGGCTAGATGATTACATAATGCACCTCATTGGTTGTTTTGACTTTCCAATTAATTGCTTTGAAATACAGCTAATGATTCTGCATTTTCATCATCTACAAATGTATTCTATTAACAGCATTTGATGAGTATGTACTCCACAGATAATGTGCGTACTGCTGTGGATGAAATGGTGAGCAAAATAATTTAAACAAAAGATAAAAATTTAGTTTCGTTTTCCTGGTATTGAAGATTCTAGGTGCTTTTATCTGATAGGTAAATTTTAAGTAAGTTGACCTGTTTACAACAGGATGTTTAAAACAAATAGAAGCAGAGATAGCACTCATGGGATAAATGGAATTATCAGAAATTTCAATAAACTACTGATAATACTTTATCTCAGATGCTATCAAGAAGATTATACCTTGGGGTGGGGGCGGGAATCAATACCTCTCTTTTTGAAAGCTCTTCTGGGAGAAGTTTCTGTAACATATATGACAGTAAAATTGTATCCTTTAAAGTTTAACTTGAGATGTTTAATATATGCCTCGTATTTTTGCTATTACTTTCTGAAGTTAATAAAAATACTAAGTAACTGCAAAACATACTTTTATTTATCTTAGCTATCTTTATTGTGAATGTTCTCAGCTACTTGGTGAGAGTTCAGGTACTAGTAACATGGCTAAAATAATAAAATACTATATATTTTATTTAATCTATACCTTTCCCAAAGACAACAACTGGACGATGTGCTGGAAATTGGATTCAAATTCAAAATTGCCTTAACATTATGAAAAAAGAGATATACTCAAAAGTAATTTGAGAAAGAAAAATGATAGTGTAGCTCTGTTCCATAGATTAGAATTTGGTATAGAAACAATTAGCATTTAAAAAAGATAGACTATCAGAACAAGTAGCATTGGAGGTTAACTATAAAGAAACAGAAAGTACCTAAAACAAAGAAATTTGGAAGACATTAACAATACTGCTTAAATTAATGCTTTCAATAGAAACATTCATTTTTCATCTGTCTTTTAGAGCAGTTCTAAGTTTACAAGAAAGAAAATGTACAGAAAGTACATAGATTTCTCATATACTCCCGCTTCCCTCACACATAGAGTTTCTCCTATTATTAACATCTTGCACTGATATGGTATATTTGTTGAGATTGTTGAACAAATATTATACTTTATTATTAAGTGAAGTCAATTGTTTACATCAAACTTCACTCTTTGTCTTGTATAACTCTATGGGTTTTGACAAAAGTATAACTTCATTCATCTGGGCTGCCTATATATAAAGTTTGCTTTGAATAAAGTGGCATAACCTGATGACTGTTTCTTATTTATATCTGGCACACAGATTTAAAATTCCTCTTTCTGTCGAAGAATTAATTTATTACTCTGAGGGTAGTAAATTGTGTAACTAGGTGTTGAAACTATGAAGTCAGTCATGTTATTCTACAGATTGAGGTGTTCTACATAGGAATGGATGGGATGAAAAATTAACAGTGTAAAATTTACTTGAAGAAATTGGAAGAGGGAATTGGAAAAAAACAATGCATAGCAAGGGTTAGGTTTATTTTCTCTAACTTTTTAGTAATAAAAAGAATTAATAAGTAAACTTTTAGGGCACAACCTGGAAAATCTGAGATAAGACAAGCAAGTCATAATGAAGGGAAAAGGTAAAGATAGATAGAACTACCAAGGTACATTTTTAGACATGTCACGGATGGATTCTTGCAGTGTGGACCATTTCTTTAAGGATTCCATGGATCATCTTGGACAACAGGACTAACTGCTACCCAATTATTTTTTCTAAGATAAAAAGGGATACTCTGCTGTTACCTAGATGAAATTCTGTAGCAGGAAAGGGCAGATTTCCACTGAAAAAAATGGAAAGTACCAAAAAAATGCTAACAAATTTAGAGAAAGTGCTGGGGTTGGCTTTCAAATTCAAGTGTTCAAGTAAGATTCTGGGTACATGAAGTATCAGTTGTTGAAACTGGTCCTAACACAGACAGTTAGAAAGAATATTTGAATTTGGGGGTGCATCAGCCATGCTCTCAGCCTTACCACTACCACCAACTAGTTAGGGTTGAGTTTTGTACACTGGGAACTTATTTGGGAATGTAATATATAACCCAAACCATGAAGAGGGAAGGGAATCAGATGCTATGAAACATTTTTGTCACCTTATTTAATAAACTTTGCATCTTTCTGTTTCCACAGAGAGAAATGAATATATCAAAAATATGTTTTATTGTTATTTCTCTTTACTTATGTTTAGAAGATTATGGGCATTAATATAGTATGTTTCTATAAAAGTTGACCATAGGAAAAAAATCAGAGGCTTTTAGCCATTTTTTATCACAGTTAATTAAAGCAATATATCAACACTCTGCACTGAATGTTAAAGAAATTTAAACTGAAAAACAAAGAATAAAATGGAATTATAGTTTATTGAAATATAACTGATGTATTACTTCATTTTGCAACAATCTAAATTAGGAAGTGTGCTGTTCATTTAAAACATTACTGTTCCTCAGTTTATTTAAATGTGATTTTCTTAGGAAAAATAAAGACAAACTAGCACACATAGTTTTAATATTTTGGTGGATTCATGTTCCCTTGGAAATATTTCCAAATATGCCTTTAGATATAACTTCAGACCCTTTAATTGGGACTGTTTAATGAAAATCTTGTTGATTAGCAAATAATTCTACCAAAACTTTCTTTGTATTGTTTTCTAAATGGAAACTAAACTGAAGTATGTCCATATAAAAATACTTCTTTACATCCTTAAAAAATATTCTTATTTGTCTTCTAGATGACTCACACTGCAAAATTCTAAGAAACTAAAATACTCAGATCAAAAGAAAATAGTTGATTATGATGTCTCTTTTCACATAAATGTATTAGCTACTCTTAATTTATAGTGTTTGAGATGGTATGGAGGAAGTTGCTACAACAGTGTGTCATGGAAACACAGGCTCAAGCACACAACAAAACCTTACAGCAAATGAGTTCTTTATTACATGCAAAGCACGAGTCCAAAAAGACAAATAACATCTTTGCTACATAAATTGCACAAGTAGACTACAAGAACAGGGAAAGACATCTCATCAAGGTTATAGTCCCCGGATAGCCAAAAATTGCTCTGGTTTGGGGTCATGGCTGGCATTTCTGCACACCCCACTTGGCAGAAAGAGACCGAGCTATACTGTTTGAGTGTGGATCTTATCCACCTTGAGGAGAGAGGGCCCTGTCACTGAAAATTCCTGTCACTGAACATTAGCATTTGGAGTTGCTTGTGCCCAGTTTCTGGGTGTAAGGTCTAGCAGGGCTTTTTCATTAGACTTAACATTTCTCCCACCTGTGAATGGCACACAATCAATATGGAGGAGTGGATAGCTGAAGGCAGAGGATGGTTGTTTAGTGTGAATGTGACTTTCCCAGAGAAAGAGTTGGGGGTAGGTGACGTTTGGCCAATGTCTATGACTTCCCTAAGATACGGAAGTAACTTTTTAGGACGTGCAACACAATTTTATTGAGAACACGTATACTATCACAGTAACTACCAATAAATTAATGGTTTTTGTGTTAATAGACTTATGAAACAAGAATAAGGTAAATTTAGTCTTAACATAGCCTAGTGAATATTTTTCTTTTTTCTTTTTTCTTCTTTTTTAATAGCAATTTTATAGAGATAGAATCACATACTAGATTTTTATTTTTGTGGGGCTATTTTTCCTCATTTTTTCTGAGATTACATATAGAATTAGTAATCTACAGAAACTTTTATATTTGTCTCTATAGGTAGGCAAACCATAAATACTAATTTCTTTTTAGAAAATGATCTATTCCAAAATATTTCGGTCTATAATAATACTATTTAAACTGTGGAATAAGTTGATGAATGTCTATTCAAAATAAAAGTGATATTGGTATATGATCTTTTGTAGTTACTTCTCACTTATTTTTATCCTAGTATAGAATATGGGATATATGCATATATGTGAGTATATACTGTATGCATGTGTCTATGCATGTAAAATAGAAAAAGAGAGAAAATAAAGACAGAATGAGTGAATTTGTGTGTTTTATGAGGTAGGGAATAGGAATTTTTCTATGTCTATGTTTATATCTTTATATTTTCTGCAAATATTTTGATTAGATGCTGCTTTCAGGAGTATAAGAATATTTGTTTATTTCTTTACAGGATCATAATCAGCCACTTAAATGCCAAAAGTATGTCTTATAATATCAAGCATAAGAATTGCAAATTAAAATTTCTTTTAATTCTCTGGAATGATGAGTTTTTCAGTTTTTCCTTATTTTATAATATATCATAATTTTTATGATCTAATATGCCAGTTTAATTAATGAATTAAATCTAACATTAATTTTTATCAATTTCATCAAAGTTTTCAGTCTAATTAATTAACTAATTGTTTATTTAAGTGTTACCTTAAAAAGTCTTCCTTGGAATCACCAAGTGAAGGATATGGGAATATATTTGATAAATTTTGAAATTCTGTACCTTGCTTTTTTTATTTTAATGAATTATGTAACAACTACTTTGCTGGATTTGAGAGTCTTTACTGGCCTTAAAGAAAGATGCACATTTTTAATTCATCATTTCTCATTATATAAGTTCTCAGTAGAAAGGAGAGTTATGTTCTGATACTTGGAACAATTCCATTTGGTGCTGAGTTAATTACTTTTAGTTTTTCTGTTTTTTCTCTAATTCTTCACATTGGAAAGAGCATGTTTATTTGCTGATAAGAGTATTCCAAAGGAAAAATTATTTTCCATGAATCTTTGCAGATGTTGATTATGTAATCAAGGGAAGCCAGGACTTAATTCGTGATCAGAAAATTTCAATGATGGTGATGATAATGACTATAGTGATGGGATGTACACTCATACATTAGCACAACATAAAAGAAGTTTAAATTCATTTCACAATTTTAATTCTGTATTATGTTTTATCTAACTTTCGTCCCTTTGCAGAGGAAGAAATCTGTTAATTTATTATAGGTCACAGACTCAAGTGGATTCCATACCCAAGGGAAGTTTATACACTTTTACTTTGCATTTTAAGTTTTCAAACACAGGCAAAAGTGAAATGGGAATTGTATTGTAGACGAAAAGGTAAGGAGCAGATGTGGCTCAAGCAGTTGAGCATCCACTTCCCACATGGGAGATACTGGGTTTGGTCTCCGGTGCCTTCTAAAAACAAAGACCAACAACAAGTAAACAATAGAAAAACAACAACTCAGGGTAGCCAGTGTGGCTCAGTGGTTGAGCACCGACTTCCCACATACAAGGTCCTGGGTCCTGGGCTCAATCCCCGGCCTGGGTACAAAAGAAAAAAAATATAAGGTGTGCTTAGTTCAAGATTAATTCCAAAAATAGGAGTAATATTCAGCATTTCTAAGATTGATAAATCTTTGTTTCAGTCCTTAAGCATTGATTGTCAGCCTAGATTATAAATGTCAGGTCTGTCTCTGACAATTGCACAAAAAAATTCCCCTTGGTTTTTAGCAAATTTATCTGTAAGTCACATTATTGCATAAATCAACTTGTCTAAATCCTTCATGGCAATCCATTTTTTGCTGCTAAGGATATTATGGTGAAGTACCAATTCTATAGGAAAACTGAATAGACAAAATTAACACACCCATACAAGTACAAACACACAAGCACAGTCTCACAAAGATATTTAAAAAATTCCTGACAAGGACTGGAAGGTAAATGTGTAGATGAGATTCTAATTGCTTTGTGTGTAAAATATGACCCTTAAATTTACATCAAGAAGGATTGCTGTGGTAGCTTGAAGTTTTTATGGACTCCAGAAAAATCATGTCCTGTGAGCTAAATCATTCCCGTGAGTGTGAACCGATTGTGGGTGAGACTTTTTGGTTATGTTACTTCAGTTAAAGGCCTTTGATTAGGTTACTTCAGTAAGGCATGACCCAGGGTGGATCTTAGTCCTCTACTTGAGACCTTTATAAATGGGATGAATATGGAGAAAACAAACACAGAGGCAGAGAGAGAAATCCACAGGAGCAGAGAGAAAACCAGACGAATTCAGAAGCTGAAGCAACAAAACCCAGAAGAAATGGGAGACCAGCAGATGCTGCCATCTGCCTTGCCTTATGACAGAGGAGTCTAGGATCACTGGTAGCAGGTTTTTGAGGAGAAAAGCATAGTCTGATGAAACCTTGATTTGGACATCTTCACAGCCTCAGAAATGTAAGCTTACACATTGATAAATCCCTATTTTAAAAGCCAACCCATTTCTAATATAATGCATTCCAGCAGCATAGCAGACTAAAGCATTTGCATAAATCTTATTATTGTTATTAATAAACATGAAACATCCCACAAACCACAAAACATATAAAGTCCCTGTTCCCTGGATGCTTCAGGAAAGAAACAGCAGTAGGGAAGGAAATAAGGAAAATCTAGAACCTAAGAATGCAATAGGAAAACTGTCAAATCTCACTCTTTTGACTGAGGGGCATTCAGGAATGAGCCTGAGATTAATCCAGTGAGAGTGGGAAATTCACATAGAGTATTGCCACAGAGAGGGCACATTAATTGGTCTAAGTGGTAATTCAGCATTTAATTTTCATTTTGTTTTATGTGAAAATGAATTACCAGAGTGTTATATTTTTAAGTGGTAGATGCAGTCATAAAGGTATATAGATAATCCATTGCATTACCATTGAAGATATCTGAAAATTTTCATCTACTGAAATTAAATCAAATAAATGTTTTGATGCATTTTGAATTACATTAAAAATATATATTAACTGAATAAAGTATATATTGTAGAAAACTAAAAATATTAGGAAGCCAGCTGCTATTTTTTTAAATTCCAAAGCTTTTTTTGATTGTATTTTAAAAGATATCTGTGCTTATTTTACACAGTATTATAGTTTTGAAATGAATAATGGAGATTAAAAATTTTACCTGAAGCCACTGAGGAGCAAGTTACTCTATGATGCATCATGGGACACAGGCTCAGTCAAACAGAAACTTTCAGCAAATGACCACTTTATTACTTATACAGAACAAAAGTTCCGAAAGAACAGAAGACTGGTACCTGGGGATGCCACTGGTCAGGTCAAGGGTGTTTGCTGGCAGCTTCACACAACTCACTTCCCATCTGAGAAGAGAGACCCATGTTGCTTGAGAGCTAAGAATTTAAATACCACAAGCAGAAGGGGCTCTACCCATGAGCGTTCTCATCCTCATAATAAGCTGGAACTGCTTGTTCCTGGGTTTTGGTTCAGCACTGCTGCTAAATATCTGTCTATAATCAGAAGATACTGAATTAAATAAGGAAATCACAGTACATATGTTCCCATGTCTCTGAGCAAACTGTTTGAGTTTGTGTTTGTCTCCTATGATACACTGTCTGGCCCTAATGCTTAAATACACAATAAGTCAGAATATCCACATAGTACTTGGAATTTAGGTTTTTGTATACAGTATGATAAGCATGATTTATGCAATCTCTATCAAAATGAGAAGGGGAAATATTGTTTAATTCAGAGGAGAGATAATGTGTACTAAATTCACGGTCAGTGTTTTAAATTACCAGGCTGCTATGACAAATATCACAATGAGTTGGTTTAATCAAGGGGGATTTATTGGATCATGGTTTCGAGGCTAGAAGAAGTCCAAAATCAAGACGTCAGCAAGCAATGTTTTCTCCGCAAAGTCTATAACATTCTAATGCTGGTTTACCACAATCTTTGTGATTCTTCCACTTGAATCTTACTCATGTCATGTGGCAATGCCTTCTCCTTTCTCCTCTGGGTTCCATTGACTTCTGGCTACCAGCTCCTCCACATGGCTTTCTCTGACTGTGTCTGAATTTTTTCTGCTTATAAAGTACTCCAGTAATCTGGATTAAAAGGCACCCTCATTCAGTTGGGCCACACCATAACTAAAACTAGCATCTTTAAGAGATCCTACTTATATTGGGTTCATACTCACAAGAATGGAGATTAAGATTAAGAACACATCTAAATTGAGGTACATAATTCAATTTACCACAGTTGGTTTCCAAACATTCATAATGAAAACGTGATATGCAGTGATCTCATTTTATGAGTATATTATGACTGCGCTGATAAGAATTATTAATTTTAGGTTTCTGTACTAAATGGTAGGTTAGTACAAGGAGCATATCCAAAAGAAATATATTTACCAGCTATATGAAAGTAAGGTGAATATAAGACAACCATTTTGGGATTTTAGGATAGACCAGGAAAGAAATGGAAATTTTTTATAATATTTATGAAAATGTCATTAATGTTTAGGCTATCTTCAAAATGTCTTGTAGGTCCTGAGGAGTTATGGGCATATCCAAAAAATATTAAAACAAATAAATTTATCATTATTTATTTTGTTCCAGAATGAAAATAAAATGAAATTCTGTTTATAAAGGGTATTAGTTTCCTATTGCTGCTGTAACAAATTTCAACTTGGTGACTTAAAACATTGCAAATATATTCTCTTAAAGCTGTGTCAATCAGAAGTGCAAAAGAGTTTTACTGAGCTAAAGTCAAGGTGTCAACATGGCTGGTCCCTTATGTGATGGCTCTGCCTGCCTGCTTTCCTTTTCTTGTGGCCCGGTGCTCCATCTTCATACTGCAGCATTTCAATTTCTGCTTCTGTCATCACATGTATTTTTTTGTTCTCTTGCCTCTATCTTAAAAGGACCTTGTGATTACATTAAATCCTTCTAGATAGTCCAGAATAATCTCCCTTTCTTAAGATCTTTAACTTAAAGACACCTGCAAAATCCCTTTGGCTATGTAAGGTAACATTCGGTTTTCAGGTATTAAGACATGGGCTTTCTTGGGAACTGGAGAATGCATTTTTCAATCTAAATAAAATATTTTAAAAATAATTCTAGTAACTGAGTAATCACTTATTCCTAGAATATAAATGTTATTAAACAATTAAACAGTATAAATGTATATTATTATAATTTATTTCTTTAGGAATTTAAAAGAGAAATACATCATATAAAAATCTTGTCTTGTGGAAAAATGATATTTGATAGAATTAAATCTACATTACAGAAAAATTGCATTACTACCAAAGATGGAATAATAGGAGTTAGATTTACTCTCCTGAAACAATAAAAAAGAGAGAAAATATATAATGAAAAAAAAAGTGGTTTGTAAGGCATTGGACATCTAGCAAAGAAGGACCACAATACTTGAGATAAGGAACAAATTGGATGAGTTCTAGGATTGCCCCAGTCTAATATATTCAGAGAGTTTTCAGTGGATGGTGAAAAGTGAGGAAAATGAGGTGCAGGAGATAGAGTTTAGAGTCTGCAGAAATCAACATGGCTGAATTCACAGGACAAATTATTAGAGAGCTGATAGCTACACAGAGAGAACTCTGGATATCTGCAGAGGGTCCTCTTGGATTATTTAGCTGATGAATGTACACATGCATGTTTATGAGGACACCCAACACTCAACAAGGTAAATTTTAGAATGCCTAGTATCCAATAAAATCTAATTACTAGGCATGTAAAGAAACAGGAAAATAATACCACAGTTAGGAAATAAGTCAATAAATTGAAACAGATCCTGAACTGACATGTTTGTTAGAATTAACAGGCAAGGACATTAACATACTTTAGTCATAAGAAGCTTAATGGCTAAACTGAATTTCATAAGTTTCATATATATTTAATTGATATATTTTACATATCTTTCTAGTATAGTTTTTATTTTTGTTTTAAATTTTCTTGATAATTTAAACTTTCTTCCATGCTTAATAATATGATTTTCTGTCTTAATGTTGTTATAAGTTTAACCTACAATGAATATACATCAAAATTACTTTGGGCTTTTTCCAAGTATATGTCTCTCTTTTTTTAATAAGACAATGCAAAAGTATATAAAGCAAAGTTAGCATAGCAATTCTTGTTTTCAGTATGTTGGTATTTTTCCATATTTTTAGCAATTTAAAAGCAACATTATCAAAAGTGTGTCATAATATATGAACCACATTAGGAATGACAATGATAAATGATTTGTTTGAAATTTGCCAAATAAATTATGTAATTATAAATGCTACTATTATTTTAGTGATCTGTAATTTTCATAGATGCATGCAAATTAACCCCTTTTAAATTATTTTATGATGGACATGAGTCTGTTGTCTCATTCTTTTCATTTCTTGGTGGGAGAAGCAATGTAGTGTCTTATCTTTTATTAGAAGACTTTATAAGCTTACTTGAAGTAAATACTGCAGTTGATACTGTAATCTTGTTTGCCTTCTTAATGTTTGTAATTTTTGGGTTTTTCTACACTGTGATTTTTTAAAAAATATTTTATTTTGGTAACATATATACTACACAAAATTATCCATTTTAACTTGTTTCATGTGTACAATTCAGAGACAGCAGTTATATTTATAATATTGTGCTGCTATCACCACCATCCATTACCAAAACTTTTTCCTCACCTCAAACAGAAACTATAACCAATAAGCCATCACTCCCAGTTCACCCCCAGCTACTGGTAACCTGTAATCTACTTTGGCTTTCTGAATTTGCTTATTCTAGGTATTTCATATTTAATAAATCATATAATATTTGTCCTTTTTTGATATGACTTATTTTACTCAAAATGATATTTTCAAGCTCATCCTTGTTGTAGCATGTATGACAATTTCACTACTTTTTATTAGTAAATACTATTCCAATGTATTTTTATTCCCCACTTTGTTTATTTATTCATCTGTTGTTGAACACTTGGATTGCCCCACATTTTGCTATTGTGAATATGCTGCTATGATCAATAGTGGCTAGCTACTCTGTGATTTTCCTATAATAAATTTTTAGTTTAATTGGATTTTCAGGGAACTCTTGGGTGAAAAACATATGTTCTCTGCCATTTGAACAATTGTTTTACCATCACTCTCAATATTTTTATGTTTTATGTCAGGGTCTACATATCATTACAGTTACCTTTAGAATGCATTCATTTGTCACAACATAATCATAATAGTAATAATCAAATATATATTAGTAAGACTAGCTAATTTTTATTTAGCCTAACTATAGGTTAGGAACACTTTAAATTCCTTTTGTGAATTAACTCTCTTAATTCTCACTACAAGTCTACCATAATGTTATTATCTTACTTTTATACTTGTGTTTTTTCCATTATTCAGAAGAATGGTGAATGCAGGGAGTTTGATGAGTTCCATGATGAGATAATAGATATTCCTTAAAAAGAGGGTTGTTTAGGAAAAAGCAACTATGAAAGAGTTAAAGAAGCCTAATATTTTTTCTAAAGAGGATGTTCCAAAATTTTAATATGCTAATCATTATTATGTTAAACATCACACATAGTGGTATATTATACAGAAATTTTCACAATATTTTGACCATAATGCCTTCCATGAAATTTCATAAAGGATTAATGTTTTAAGGAAGAATTCAGAAATGCTGATTACATAAGTTACTTCATGTCATATGAGTAGTCTTCATGTCATATGAGTAGTCTTGTAGGAAGACTTGGAACTAACTGAGAATCTCAATTATTTTTTTCAAAATTCTACCATTAAACATGAACTATAAAAAAGTGTCTCAAAAGTCAGTGTTTCAAATTTGCATGCGATGTCCTAAACTGAAAATATCTTAGTTTTAGGATATTGTTAATTTTGTAATTTTCTTTCACTTACAAACTCCATTATCTTTGATCACCAAATTATCTTACATTCATTAATGATGCCTCCTGTGTCTAACTTAATGTTTACTGCGATGCTTAAACTCTTGGGTTGAAGAGTACCTATTGCCTGCTGGCTGCTGAAAGCTCCCCCCTCTTTTCCTCTTGTATGAATTTTCTTCAGTGTTCAACAATGTTATTACTACCCATGATTTTAAGGAAAAATTGCTTTTTCTAGTAATAGAAATTATATATACATATATGTAGCTCAACATTGTGAATAAAATTAATAGTGCTGAAATATATTTCCAAATGTGGTTTGTGGCAGTTTGATATTATTTATGAATTCCAAAAAGAGATATTGATTATGTTTATAAACTGGTCTGTTTCTCTGTGCATGATACCCTTTGATTGTGTTAAATTCAAAGGCTTTACGTTTACTGGATTAAATCAAGATTAGGGCTTTGATTTGAACACATCATTAGGGCATGCAGGGTTGAATCCCTGCCCACTTGGTCAGCTATATAAATGGATGCTCAATCAAGAACACAGAAGTAGACACACAGAGGAACAGAGACAGCTCCATAGACAGGGGAGAGGCCCTGGGAAGAGACATTAGTATTCGCCTGATAGTTTACAGCTGGCCTTGTGGAAGAGCAGAGCACCTGAGCCAGAAAGAAACAAGCCCCAGGAAGAGAGATGAACACTATGCCAGTCTACAGCTGAGATCTGAAGAAGCTGACCCCATGGAACCTTAAGAGGGAAGAAGAAGACTGAACCCTCACAGACATTGCTTGCCATCTTGCTTCGACATGTGGCAACAGAGTTTGGTAAGGATCTAACCCTGAGTTGGACTCTTCAGGGCCTTGTAACTGTAAGATTTACCCCAGATAAATACCCTTTATAAAAGCCAACAGATTTCTGGTACTTTGCATCACCACCCCTTTTGACTGACATGGTTAAAAAGAGAAATTTTAGTTTCCATATATGGTACAAGAATACTTTTAAAAAAATTCATGGAATTATACAAAACAAACAATGATCTCTAAGTTAAACCATGGATTATAATTGATAGTACAATTATAAGTTATGTGCAAAAATAAATAATAGAAAATATATTATCTTAATTCCAATGGTACTTTTACTATGTTGGAAATTTTACTTCAAAATTCACTTAAACAAAAATTGTCTATTCAAGTAACATCAATGTCATGGATTATGAAATCCCCTTTAGGAAATAAGTAAAATGTAAACATGTACTGACAGTAACTCTGTTTATAGAATATACAAATAGTAGCTGAAAGCACACATACTATATTTTGATATTATCTATAGTTTCTTTGATAAAGCTAGTCTTAATATGTACATTAAACCTTATAATATATTAATAAGTTATTTGTATTCAAGACATTAATTTCTTTGTTCAACCCGGCTTTTGTTCCTCTGTATGTGTCTGTTTGATTGTATGCATAAGATATCTATTCAAATATTTATCTACCTATCTATAAATAAAGACTCATGCCTTACATATTGTTCCATAATTGAAATTTAATAAAATTTAAGGGTCATACCTACATATTAGTATATAATATTAGTATGAATAAACACTTTAACTACTACACAGTATGTCATTATGAGGGTTACTATTTATTTAGCCAATCCTTATGTGATGAATTTTGTTTCAAAAATTTTGCCAGTGTCCACAAATGTATAATGTGAGTTAGCAAAATAAAGATGCTAAGATGTTCCATAGACAAAATAATGAAATATCTATTTGACAATATTGAGCAGAACTTGTCCAAAACTCATTAAACAGTGAACTGTTTACAATTTTTTCCCAATGCCTATAAAATTAGGTGGTCTGCATAATACATTTTGGGAAGTACAAATGTATTGTTTAAACTTTTTTAAGTTTCAATTATTTTACCTTAAATTTTTAATCAAAGTGATTGCACCATTTAACATGCTTAGAACAGTTCCAGGCATAATAAGAATTAAAATAACAGAATACCTATTTCTATTTCATAAAGTGTCTTCTTACTTGCTTTCATAAATGCTGCTGCTTTTTAATATTATCTCTTGAGCTGAAGATATTATATATATTTATAATCATTTTTAATAACAGAAAAAATAAGTATTTTTAAAACACATCTTTATATCACATATATTTTGATAAATAAAGTTCTTATTTTCATTTATTTTGTTTATTTCACTTATTTTAACATACAGGTTATCTAAGGTGCAAATATTCGTGTTATAAAGATTGATGAATTATTCCATGTATGCATAAAAATATATGGTTATTCTTCATTACAAAATATGGACTCTTTTTAGCACCTTAGCTTTCTCCCTCATATCTCCTGTATCAGTGGTGCCTAAAGGTGACTGCTATTCTTATCTTTATCACAATAGATTACCTATGCCCATTGTTCAAATTCCCACAAATGTCATAAAATATTCCGTGTATCTTAATTTACCCAAGATATATCAATGGTGTTGAATGTAGCAGTGGTCCATCTATTCCATTTCAGTGTTCAATTCCAGGATATGAATATGTCATAAATTAATAATTTATTCATTTTATTGTTGATGGATATTAGGATTGTTTCCTATATCTAGAACTGTGAAAGGTCTGAGATTGTACTTTCCTGGCAAGCTAACCAGTTAGTCTGCTAAAGTTTCATAGATCCTGGCAGAAGACAGGTGACTCCTGTGTGAAAGAGTCTCATGGCAGATCAGGCAGCATGAGCTTTATGTTCTTATTAGACTCCCTTCTGCTGCCCCATTCCTGTCCTACAAAATGATGCAGAGACAATTCCAAACTTGATCCCAGGTGAGAAATTATCTTTATTATCCCATTCAGGAAACAAATTTGTTCTTAGCCAAGAGGGGACACTCTATATCTTTTAAGTTTCTTTATTTTACAAACATCCTTGAAAAGATAGTTGGGACAAAAGCTGTCAATGCTTCCTCATAAAATATACAGAAACCAAAGAGATTAATGGAGAATTGTCTTCCAGCGTGCTTTAACTGGGTCTTCTTAATAAAACTGCTTTAAAAAATTGGATATATGGCGGTGAAGTGTCAAATTAATGGCTCAGATGATATCTGTAAATTTGATTTAGTAGTTATGCCAAATATTTTGGAAAGTGGTTGTACTAGTTTATAAATTGCAAATCAATGGATACAAACTCCAGTTGCTCCACTTCCTTGCCAAATTCTTGCTAATGCTTGGTAAAGTCATGGAGATATTCCCTTGGATTATAGTTATAGTATACACATATTTTAGACACTTTATTGATAACCTTGTAGAACAAAGTCTATAATTCAATTCACATTAATATTTCTTCATGGTGTATATAAAGTTTCATTTTAATTTTCAATTGTGATATTTGACCCAACAAAATTTATTGAAAAGATCTTCGATTCTCTTTGAATTTCAAGTGGCAGCTTTGTGAAAAATCAGTTGACATTTCATACATAATCATCTTTTTCTGAATTTTCTATTTGATTTCATTTCTTATTTGCCTCTATTTTTATTAATACCATATTTTTTATGTATACTACATTTATAGTAATTGTCAACAATCTGGTAGAGTAGTTCCTCCTACTTTGTTCTTTTCCAGGTTTGTCTTGGTTATTCTATATCTATTTCAATACAATTAATATATATTTTAATTTAAACTCATCCATTTCACAAATACCTTGCTATATTGGGTTAAGAGTGCCTAGAATGTAGAGATTAATATAGACAAAATTTGCATCTTTGTAATATTAAATGTTCTAATTCACAGTCATGTTACATACTCTACTTTCTTAAATTTAAAATATTTTCTATTATTGTTTAATTAATTATTTTCAATGAAGATTCTTTGCATACATTTTGTTATATTCATTCCTAGGTATTTGTGTTGCAATGTTGTTACGAATGATATTTGTAAAAATTTTCCTTATTTTGTGACTTTTACAGATACCTATAATTATTTTTATAAATTGGCCTTATATTTACACACATGTTAATTTACTTTATAATTCTAATTATTCTTTTGATTTTATATATTTACCATCATCTTCTGTGATTTATGATTTGCTTCTTTCTATTTAATCTTTATTTTTTTATTTTCCTTGCCTTATTGCACTGGCTAGACTCTTCAAGTGTAATGTTGAATAGATGTGATGACAGTGAATAATATCTTTGAATTTTTCCTGAATAAGGGAAAAACATTTTTTATTTCACCTGTAGGCAATATGTTAGTGCAAATAGCCTTTATCAGATGTAGGATGTTTCAACTGATTTCTAATTCATCTGAAGAGGTTTTGTTAATAAATCATAAACAAATGCTGAATTTTATTAAATCCTTTTTCTACACCTATTAAGATATTATATTAATATATTTTTTCTCTTTTTTTCTATAAATATGGTAAAGTATATATTTGATTTTTGAATATTTAAGCAACATTTTTCTTGAAAAAAAAAGGCTCAGTTTGTTATGATATATTATGATGATATTGTATTGCTGGGTTCAATTTGACTACATCTTGTTTAGGAATTTTGCATTTATATATATTTTTTCATTCCCCTTTCAGGCCATATCTTTGTCAATATGTTATAAGTATGTTTTCCTGGACTCATAATATGACATGGAGAGTGTTTTTATTTTTTCCTCTATTTGGGAGATTTAAATAAAATTGATATTATTTGCCCCTTTAATATTTGTAAGAACTCACTATGGAATCTATCTTGGTTAGGAGTTTGTGGACAAGAATTTAATTAGGGATTAATAACTATCAAAGGTATAGAACTAGTTTATATTTTCTCTTCTTTTGACAGATTTGGAAATATATATTTTTCAGAGACTTTTCAATTATTTCTAAATTTTCAAACATATTGACATGTGGTTGTTCTTCAAACTCTTAAAGTTTGTTAACTGGCTACAGATATGAAATGATGTCCATTTAAAATTCTTGATATTGCTAATTCTTGCTTTCTATTTCTTTTTAAAAATTCACCTTGTTTAGGAATTTATCAATTTTTAAAATATCTTTCAAAGAAAGTAAATTTTTTCTATAGTACTTTTTATTTCTATTTCATTGATGTCCACCTTTTTGTTCATTATTTCCTGCATTATTCTTAAGTTTACTTTGTTAATTTTTTTTATCATTTTCAATTAGAGGCTTAGATCATGGGTTTTCAAACTTTCATTTTTAATATATGATTTTAGAACTTTAAACTTCCTTCTAAGCACTCATTAGAAGCATTCCATAAGGTTTGATGTCACATTTTATTATTATTATTCAGTTCAAGATAATATTTTCATTTCCATTGATATTTAACAAAATTTTACTGAGATAGGAAAACATATTCCTTAGCACTTAAATTCGTTGACATTTGTTCAGACATGCTTTTTTTTCTGCCTAACACATGGCCTATTTTGAAAATGTTTCATAAGCACTTGAAAATATTGTGTATTAGATTAGTCATTCACATTGGAAATGCTAGTGTAGTTTTTATGCTACTTCAAGCCTTGGTTTCTTCAACACTAAAAGAGAAGCTTTTTGTTAACAGCTAAACATTATACAAATATATATAAAGTGATTAAAACAGTTATTTTCTGCCAAAATAAAACTCAATCAAACATCAAAACAATGGAATAACCAAACTGCATTGGTTCGATGGTCTATGTAGACGAAAGTGAACAAAAAGGCAGTTTCTGTTACCAATTCAATAGAAACCATTTTGTATACTCTGGTGAAAGCATTTCTTCTTTGAGAGCCAAGACATCAAAATCAGTTGTTGTTGTTGTTGTTTTTAGCAGGACATAAAGGATAATAATGAGAAGAGCTACTCTAACTTTATCTATTAATTTCTGCACCTTTGGCTAAATGGTGCATGCTTTCATTTTGGTTCAGAACACATAACATATCTTATGAGAAGTCACACAAATTTGATGTTATCATTGAGCTGGCATAACTGAGGTTTCTCTGGCTGTATGCTGTATCAATCTATGAAATCAGTTGACTCAGCATGATAGGAGGTGTTTTATGACCAGTGAATTTCATAGGCATGAACCTATTACTGTATTTTTTCTTTGTAAAATGAGTTACTTGGTCAGAAGTGATTCTATGCAATATTCTAGGATTTGAATAAGTTGTTCCACGTATCACAGATGTTATTGCTGATAGAAGCATGCAAAAGTTGCTATCTATTTCAGTCAGGAACAATTTCTATTCTTTCCATGGTGGAAGGAATCCAATATAATCAAACTGTCTTAAATTGTTTGGCTTGCTTCTACAAAAACTGCCATATCAGGAGGTTAGTGTTAGTCATTACTGTTGGTAAGGAGCCATTGTTATTGTGTCATGTACAAACTTTATCACTGCTTTCATTGCTACATAGGCTTATTGAGAAAGGACTGGGGTCCTCAGTAAAGGGGGTTAATTGGTATTCACAGAACATGTTATCTTGTGCACTGGGTTATTGATACCTTCTTGTGCAGTGGTTCTCATTAGTTAAGATTTCAATGCTTAAAAATTATCCTCACTTGGTTAGCTCACTTTCAGAGGCCTATGCATACATCATTCCCAGATTTCCTTGATATCAAATTTACAATTTTTTCTTCCAATTCTCTTATTTTCAAAGACAAACTGTTGGCTACTTCCCATTAATTAGCTACGTTTCTTTATATCTAGCCATATTTCCATTCAGGTAAAAGTAACTACTTGGTGAATTTAATGACTATCTGTGAACTGGTAGGATTTCTGTCCCCCAGTGTTTTTCAGAACAATTCCTGAGTTTTTCTGTAATATCACAGTTGTGTCAGCCTATTGTTTGGCTCCATCTGTAAATTAGCCTCCATTTTTTCTTTATACATCAATGGATCTTATGACACTCAAATTGACATATGTAGAGATTTAGGGAGAACTATGATTTGTACTAAGAGTAATAACAGGATTAGGGGATACTAGTTCTTGAAACTTGTCTATGCCTTCAGAAACTGCTTAAGCCAGATATTGCATATATTATTTATATTTGATAATGAAATATACTCATATACAAAAAATATTCTGGCTTGTTGTGTCAGTCATGTTCACAAGACCTAGAATTTTGTTGTTGTTGTTTGTTCATTTGTTTTTTGTCCATATATAAATTGAATAAGGTTTCAGAAGGATCAACTGGCTATTTGACATTCAGGATCAACCACTTGATATGCAGGATCAATTGCCCACTTCCAAAGATCACTTTGGTTTAAACCATTCTGATTTTATTGTCCAGGCTACTATCAATCATGGTAATAATGCCCCTTTTGTGAATCTAGTTATTTGGTGCTCTGAACTCCATTGCTCCAAAATCTCACCATTGTCACTTAATTCAAGAAGTTTTTCAATGAATCAGAGGGTTTTCACAGATGGCAGGTATTCAAGACATAAGACATGCATACATAAAATATTAAGGAAAAGCTGATGCTTTGTGAGAAGATAGCAGAGTAGAGTCCTCCAGGACTCAGCCTCTCCATAAAAAACAACTAAATGTTAGATCCCAGTTCAATGAGGCTTGGAGACAGAAAGATTCAAGCAAGAGTTTTTTAGGTAGCCGACATGGTGGGGGTCTGAAGTGAAATCTCAGCCCACCCTCATGGTGGGGGTCTGAAGAGAGACTTCAGCCCATCTGACTGAGCTGAGGAGTACCTTTTTAACTGGCAGAGTTGGTTGAGGTTGGAGAGGGGCACAAAGATATGGGGTGGAAAAGTACCATACTTGTGCCAGCAGGGGTCTGAAGTGAAACTTCAGCCTGCCCACATGGCAGGGGTCTGAAGAGAGCACTGAATTTAAACGTAGTTTATTGTTGTAAAAATTCTTTATTGGCTTTTAGCTCTTTCATTAAAAGGTCACTCATTATTTTAATAAAAAATTCAATTAATATCCTGATTCAAAGTTTAAGACTGCATGAGGTGACTGGTAAATAGAATTTATTGGTAACTGTTAATTTGGGCTGGCATTATATATAGGGCACTTACATTTTTTAGGCAGCAAATAGTAACTGGCTGGTTACAAGAGTCCCATTGCAGTGTTTGCAGTAGTGAAAGCATACCTTGAACCTTCTGAAAGCAGGAGGGGACTGATGTCTAGTCATCAGAGTAAGTACAATGAATATATGTGGGTCATGTCCATGAGCTGTTGGTGAGCAACATGCAGCTGGAAGTGCTCCTACAGGTTTCAGTAAACATGATGTCTGTTTATCCTGTGGAGCCACTCTGCTGCTTCTTGGGTTTTGATGGTATGGTTCTGGAACTTCACGAGGGCATCTGCTTCAACAGTTCTGAGAGGGGTGTTAGAGGAGTGGGCAGGGATATGATAGAAAGTTACCTGCTGCTGCTAGCAGGTGTTTCAAATGTTTCTACAGATTTCGTCATCACAGAGGGTGGTTTACAATAGTTCATTGTTTCTGTCTTGTTTCTAGTATCTGCAATCTACCCCTGCATAGGGATGGCGGTTTTCAGAGTGACTGGACACTAATGGGTTAAACCTTTTATTTGCAACAGGGTGTGGTATGCTGCCCACAGTTGTTTTTTAATCAAGGGGCTATATTGTAATTTGGCCCCTTTTACAATTGTGATTACAACTCAAAGGGCATTTGTTTAGAATGCTGCCTCTGCTACAAACACTATTTAAATCTAAGGTTGGTGCTGGTTACATCTAATTTACAGGGTATGTTAGAGTTTATCCCCTTTATGGCTAGAGCCTGTGTTATTGTTTTAAAAGCAGCCTGCAGGGGGTGGGGTGTTGGTGGAGGGGGAGTTTTCTTATTTCCATGTACACTCTTTTCTGATTAATACATAACATACAATGATTTTAACATCTGAGTTAAATGAGGAATAAAGGGTTTTCAGTACCCCAACAACTCCAGAAAAATTATTAATTGTTTTGAAATTAGTGATGTGGGAAAACATCATACTTTAACAGCACTTAAGAGTTTGACAGGGTAGCAAGGACATTGCAGTTTTTTTCAATTATTTTGCCTTTTCAGGCTTTTAAGATAAAATACCATTGCCTCTGGTGTTTCTTTTAATTCTGTAAAAAGAATTATTGGTTAACATAGTATTATTAATATAATGAAACAGAGTTATAGCTACAGGTTTTTTCCATGCAACCAGATTTTTTTGTTGTTGATACCAGGCCAGGATAGACAATTGGGTT